>SKCR01023625.1:0-107629 GCA_019454045.1 Zanthoxylum bungeanum
CGCAAATTACATACACAATTTCAAAAAGAAAGACAACAGTTAAGTCTTGGGAATCTGACTAAAAAAGACCCTGTTTGCCAATTTATAAGAAAATTGTATGGGAAGCTTGTCCCTGACGCATAGACGTTAATCAAGCTGTAAATTTTTGTAAATATTTTATCTCTTTGTCTTTTCCTAATAATTGTGTTTTGTTTTGTTGTTTTCTTTTATTTTCTACGAAAGGATCCAGACCTTTTTTACTATCACGATTTATTTTACTGTTTAACTAATAATTGTCATTTGGCAGATACTAGTGCTATTATTTTACTCACCCTTTTCAAGTGTTATAAATTCAACTCATCATTGCACTTTTGAAGACATCCAGAGTAAAACATTGAAGCCACTTCAAGAAGACGAGTTGAAAACATCTGTGTGTTTTGCGGTAGTAGTGTTGGTACTAAACCACAATACGTAGAAGCAGCACATGAATTGGGCCGAGTCTTAGCTGCAAGAAATATGCACTTAGTATATGGCGGAGGTAATCTTGGACTAATGGGAATCATTCCAAAGGCCGTACAGGAAGGAGGTAGTAACGTTTTGGGAATCATCCCAAAACCCTTGGCAGAGGCAAATATTATTGGATCATCAAACGGAGAAGAGCTAATTGTGCCAGGTATGTCTGAACGATTGGTAGAAATGATTAATCGTGCTGATGCTTTTATTGCTTTGCCAGGTGGCTTGGGCACATTGAGGAGATTTTTATAGTGCTATCTTGGGCGAACTTGAACATACACCATAAACCAATTGGGTTATTTAACGTTGATGGATTTTATGATTTTCTTTGTGTGTTTCTTGATGATGCCCGAAGAAATGGGTTCGTGTCAAAACCTTTAAAAGAACTCATCTTTACTGCCAGAACTGCTCCGGATCTAATAGACAAACTCTTAGCCTATGAACCATAAGTTGACCTATCCTTTCAAAGATAAACTGGTCCAAAGACGATCGTGGTAAGAGGCGTCGTGTTAATCTGGATCTTAACCTTTAAATTCTTGTAGAATTTCAGCTAACCAGGTATTATCTTCTAAACTCTTCTTCTAATGTTTAAGACATTGGGGACAATTTCTCATCTAGGTTTGGGGGAGGGAATTAGTTGATTAGTACCTTGTTTTTAGTTTGTGTGTTGTTTTTATTTTTAGTCCAAAATTTTTCGAAAAATACAAAAAAATTGAAAAAGTTTCTAAAATTACAAAAATATTTTGTGTTTTTTTTTTATTTTGACTAAAAATATGAAATTGGTAAGAGATAGCTGAGTAAGGGATTTCCACTCCTGAGACGTATCTCAAACCTATTTCGAAACAAGTTAATTTTTGTTTATTTCCTTTTGAATTATTTAATTTGTGAATTCTCCATAATACTAACTAAAATGGATCTTCATATGCTCAGTTGACAGGTATTATCAACATACATGGAAACATACGGACATGAGTTGTAATTGAAAAGTTTGTAATATTCAGTGCTCTAGTTTAATTGGAGGAATCATCTCAAAAAGTGATGGAGTAAAAAAAAAAAAAATCTGAGATCCGAGTGATTAAGTCTGTAAGGGTGTTTTAACACCTAGTGCCCTAAAGCCAACTGGTTTGGGAGCCACTGGCCCAAAGCTCGCTACATGGATCAAAGATGCTGCAAAAATATATATATCTGAAGTCTGAGTAATTAAGTCCGTAGGGGTGTCTTAACACCTGGTGCCTTAAAGCCAACTGGTTTGGGAGCCACCGACCCAACACTCGCTACATAGAAAATAAAAAGTAGAAAAAAATCAAAGAAAAAATCAGAAAAATCAGACAAATTATTCCATTGCTGCAAAAAGGTGTGAATTCCGATAAAATTTTAGGACAAAAATATTACTCTCTTATCAACTACACTTGTGACTGTTGTGGGCAAAAATGAGTTGTTTAATATTTTGTTGGCTGTGTATATGGAGAATGGTAAATATAATCGGAGAATTTACTTATTTAGTAATTTAGAAAGAAACAAAACAACCAGTAACTTGGAGTAGAAGTTGCACCTGATTAGTCACTAACTTCTTTATTCTCTTTTCGCTTATCTTTTTGCTTTTGTGTGCATTAGTTTTACTACATTTTTACTTTTGTAAAATGTTTGTGGGTATCATTGCTGTAAACCCTCACGAGACTACAACTCATCCACTGGGGACACCTAGGGGTTTAAAGGCTTGTTGCATATACTAAATGCAACCGTGATCCCTACGAAAGTGGCTTAGTTAAATCTTATTTTTATGTTATTTTATTTTGTGTTTTGCTCGAGGACTAGCAAAATGTTAGGTTTGGGGGTGTGATGAGTGGTAAATCTATCACTATTTCCACTCATTTAACTTAATATTTTGTATAGTTTCTTGAGTTTTGTGAATATTTTGATGTGTTCTGTGTTATTTTGTAGATAAATAAAGTTTCAGGACATTCTGGAGGTGATTTGGAGCAAAACAGTGAAAATTGGAAAAATGGGCATTTTGGTAATTTGGGCGCGTCGCAACGCGCAAGCCCTTGGCGTCGAGATGCCTAACGTGCACCAAGTCATGCTAATGTGCGTCGGGTCAACGGGTCAGAATATGAAAAGTTTGAATTTGCTAACGTGGGCCGTGCCACGTGTCACCATCAAAGCCGATTTGCTAACGTGCGCCGTGCCACGTGTCATCATCCTATAGTGCCGACAATCACCATTTCCACATGTGACACGTGTCACTCCACGTCACCGCCATGTCATCATCCACATCACCGGTTGACCGAGTCAAAGTGCCACGTACTCGCCACGTCATCATCAACCAATCACCGCGTGCCACATGTCGCAATCCTATGGTACCGACACTCCCTTTCACCACGTGTCGCCACGTCACTGCCACATCATGCCACGTCAGCATAATAATTGAGCTCTCAGCCGCCTTGCCACGTGTCGCCTTATATTCTTATCTGAATTGCCACGTTTCATCACCACAGCATGCCACGCCTAACTGTTCCAGCGTCGCGACGCCCAGACCCCACTGATGCCTATAAATTCAGCTCGACATTTCAGTTTCAGTTGTACCATTCTCTCTTATTTTTTTGATGTAAATATGGAGTCTCTCTCTCTAGTTTCTTTTAATTTAAGTTTTGTAATTAAATTTTAATTACTTTTTGTAATAATAGTAATTTACTTTCTTTATTTTTACAGTTTTTACTATTCACCATGAGGAGGTAACTTCCCCAACTAGGGTGAAAGTTAATTCTTTTACTATTGCTATTTAGATTAATCTCCCTTAAAAATAATATATTCACTATTTAAAATTTGACTTAAAAAGGATACCGCCATATTGGTCGGTTGGTAATTCATTTTATTCTTGTTTAAACCTGACTAATCAAGGATACCGCCAGATTGTTCGGTTGGTAATTTAATTTTGGTTCCGCCTTTATGGCTGGTTTATTTTTGGTTCCGCCTTTATGGCTGGATTATAGACAAATATTACCGCCTTAATGGCTGGTTGGACTTAATTTGACTTAATCAGGTTACCGCCTATATGGCTGGTTGGTAATATTATCACAAATTTATATATTATTTTATGGGAGATATCTAAAATAGTAAATAATTTCATTTTAATTTATTTTACTTTTCAATTTCTACTTTACCGCATTTTACTTTTGGCATTTTTACTTTATGTCTTTTATTTTACTAGCCCTAGTTATGTGTTGTAACTAAATTAGTTATCTAGGGTTGTGATGAGTTCCAATATCACCGGTTTATAAGGGGTTAGATTATAGTTTGGGTAATATAAAGATTTATTTATTGAGTCTTAATCTTAATGCTTTTTATTAACTGGCCACTAATAAAATTGACTAGGTAAACTTAAAATGAACTAGACATAGGGATTTTAAGTTTAAGACCTTAGACTCAATAGCCCACGATCTTCCTTGAGGATAGATAACCCTTTAATAGATTTCCTTACAGGATAGGAATATACCTGTCAGGCGGGGGTAGCCTTAATTGGAAGTTAATCTTAATGAATTCATGTAATTTGGTTGACATAGACATATGGTTCAATTGGGTTATACTGGATATTTGTAGTTGACTATCGGAAGAGGCTTTTACATAATTTAGTGTTCCAGGTTAATAAATCAATATTTTACCCAACTATAAGATAACCACTTCATCTTTAAATAATATTGGAAGAAATCACAACCCTAGATAGTTTTTAATATTGAATTTTCTTAAAACCTACTTTCGACAATTTTATTTACTTGCTTTTAAATTTAGAATCGTCACCATTTCAAATCAATCAATCAACATGTTAGATACTAGTAATCATTTGACCTCATAAAATTAATAGCTTAGGTATTAAGTCCTCGTGGGATCGATACTTTTTATACTACTTGAACGATACGTACGCTTGTGTTATACGCGTGTGTTTACGCCGGTCAGATGCGCCTCGCGCTTCTTTCCCTTCAGAAGCTCTAGCTCTGCCTCTTTCAACATCGCCATTAAATCTCCAAGAGTATTTTCTTAATTCATCATATTATAGTTCATGATGAACCCGCCCCAGCAATCGGGTAGAGACTGTAAGATCAAATCTATGGAAGTCTCGGCCTCGAAGGTAATGCCCGGCTGACCTAGTTGTTCGATGTCAACAATCATATGCGACATATAGTGCTCGACAGATGTACCCTCTGACATACGTGAGTGAAAGAGCTTCTTTTGCAATTCATACTTATGAGTTCTAAGATTAGATCTATAAAGATCCTTCAATTTCAACATCATGTTATAAAGATCCAATCCTTTGTTCTGACGACAAAACTGAGGAGTCATTGCAGCAAGCATGACAAATTGAGAAGTAAAGTTATCATCTCGATGATTTTTCTAAAGCTCATGATCAACTGGTCACTCAAGTCCGGGCTCAGGCCCGAGAGGACTCTCTATAACAAAGAGCAACTTCTCAGATCCCAGGACTATCCTGAGATTCATTTCCCAGTCTGTAAAATTGGAGCCGTTAAAGACATTCTCGCCCATGATTATGTCCATAACGCTAATCTTTCCAGCCATCTTGATTGCTATAGTCCAACTACCCAATCAACAATTTCGGGTACACTCAAAATGCAATGGTTACTATAGTCCAACTATATAACCAACTACAAATGGAGTAGTGTCTTGTACAGTCTAACTATTCAAAGAAAGCAATAAAAGATATTAGTCCAACTAATATATATATAATGTGATATAATAATAAAAGAGCGCGTATTAGCGAGTATTAAACGAAATTACAAATTTAATACTAGCTTCCCACTATTTTTCGGCGAGCCTCCAACACTATGTTGAGTACTCAGGAAACCTAGTTTCCTAGTGGGCTAGGATCCTGTTAAATAATACACAACCTTGACTTTGGCCAACAAGCTGTATAAAACTTAACTAGGTAGATCTCTAAGATCAATTGGATCGCATCCAATTCCTAGATCCGGTAGGTGGACTTCCAAGTCCAAAATTTATATCCAATATATTTCCTAACCTTTTCCTCTGAATCAACTAAGCCTTGGCTTTGGCTCAACAAGCTTAATGATTCTAGTTAAGCGCGACCCATTGACAGTGGGAAAGCTTCGTAATACAATTTGTTCCTAGAACAAATTGCTCTGTCTTTCCTCTCCCGCTAGCAATTTACATTCTTTACCCAATTACATAACACAATAAGAAACCTCATTTGCATTGAGGGGAATTGGTGAGAAGAGAAATACAAAGAGAATATGAGGTGAAATTCTGGACACACAGGTCCAATTTCAAATAAATACCATATTTACAACAATTTCCAAAATTGCCCCCACCCATCTAATATCCATCCGATATACATTATTCATACAAATAAATCCAAGTATTCACACAAAGTATGTTGTCAATCAATCTAATCCAATTAATTAATCTTCTATTAATGACCATCCAATGTTCATACAATGATTTGATTTGCGCAAGTCCAACTCGTTTAAGAATAAATACTCAAAGTAAGTATTCTTGAATTATATCGAACTACAATTTTAAATCCAATTTAAATTGTATCCAATACTAATTGATGTTTAATTCCAAATTAAACAATTACACTCGTAATAATGCCTTTTTAGACTTGGATTCCAAATCCAATCCAAATGGGTCTCAAAGGCCCAATTAGCATCCAATGCCAATTCAATTAAGTCCAATGGGCTTTTAATTAATTATTTAGGCATGTACTTTGGCCATTATGGATCAAACCCAAAATGCCAAGGCCCATTTAGGAATCACCCTATGCCAAAAATCAAGTTTGGCCCATTAGGCCCAATTAAATTATTAAAGGCCCAAAGTCATATTTCGAACTTTTATGGAAATGGTTTAGGCCTAATTGGATCCAACCCAATTATCCAAAATCATACTTGGCCCAACCAAGCCCATTAACCCAAATACAACAAATTAGATTAATATATTATTCTAAATATCATATTAATCCAATTAAGTGTAATTTACACAATTAATTAATTAATCTAATATTTTCAAAATATTAATTAATCTAATTAATCATGTTTTACTTCCAATTCATGTCCAACACAAATTGAAGCAAAATCAATTCATCCAACATGTTTCATACTCACGGCAATAGGCAAGAAATAACATCAAATTTTGATTTCAATCCAATTAAATCAACAATTAACATTCATTTGATGCCAATAACACATCCAATCGTCAAATTTCCAAAATTCACCATGAGCAATTCTTAGGGTCCATAGTTTCGGCCATGCTAAGAGATTTGGGGAAATTTTGATCCAATCAATTTTCACAAATCCAATAATGTGTAACTCTAAGTTATCATCATTTAATCACAACCAAACAATCAATTTAGAAATTTACATGCTCCAAGCAAAATCCTCAAATTAAAGTTAAGAACCATAGAATTCCAAATCAAGTTTAGATGACTCTAGATACCATTGTTATTGTCCTACACATGCCACAAGATCTCTAAACAATGATTTGTGTGTGAATAATCCAAGTTAAGTTGCGGAATACTTACATTGGTTGGTAGAGAATTTTCCAAAAATCCTTTGAAAGGATGAAGCTCCAAGCTTTAAGATGAGTTCCAAACCCTTGGGTGAGTTTCCCTATCACCTTGATTCAACTTTCCAAGTGCTAGCTTGATCAATTTTGGGAATCAAAATTTTCCTCCAAGGAAGAGAGAGTCACAGTTTTGGAGAGAAAAAGAGAGAAGATGAATAGTGAATTTTGTTTTCCAAAAACTTGATTCAAAAGTTGGTGGTTTTGTTGGTTAAATGCAACATTTAAGTAAGCCAACCACTTCCATCAATGAGTGACATGTGATGTAAGTTAATGGGTCCCACCCAATTTAAATTCCAAATTTAAGTTGGCTTTTCCAACACACAACTTAGCTTTAGGCCCGGGATCGTTTAATTCGATTAAATGAATTTCCCATCGCGACATAATTAAATCCAATTTAATTAAATAATTATGCATAGCAAAATTATTACGAAATTCACTTACGAATTAATTCCAAATTAATTCGTTCGCTTGAATTAAAATCCAATTTTAATTCCGTATTGAAATCTAATTTCAATTAATATATCTGATATATTATTTTAGCCCAAATAAATAAATTAAATAGAAAAATCCAATTTAATTATAAAATTTATTTTATCGATTAATTCCAAATTAATCGCGTTCTCTCTTCTAGACGAATTTAATCCCAGATAAATTCTTACCGCAATTAATCCCAGGTTAATTTTCTCTCTCATAATTAATCCTAGATTAATTATGTTCGAGTAAAATATCATTGGTGAATCTTTGGGAAGCGACCCAAGAGATTCCTGGATATGTTAGTAGTAAATACGGTCATCGGACTATCCCAACATGTGCGTACCCCATACCACGTTATCACCGATTTACAAGACATGGTTGGCTTCTAGCAAGCACCGTGCCTACCCAATTCTCCAGGAATATCCACCGATGAATATTATTTGTATTAGGCGTAGTAATATTATGTAATACGTAATACGATCCAACATCGGATGTCACATGCTAGGCCTAGGGCTGGCTCTATGTCTGCCCCGTATGTAGCATATATCGGATCCCGCGTAACTAGTCTCTGTAATCAGATAATCATGACCTAGTCATACTATCCCGATAGCTGCAACATTTAAGAGTACTAGTACCGTATCCTGTCTGACCATCATCTCCATATGACTATACTCTCATCTTGACATCACACTCAATACACTATGATTCTCAGTAAACCCAACTGAGGTGTACACAGAACTTGTTAAAGCTCCAGACGAACAATACCAAAGTAAACTGATTGTCGCAAGTAATAGCGATGCAAGTCTTAGGTTAAAGATCACATACACATACCCTGATTCAGATTCCCATAGACACATAGTCATACTACCAACGAGATTCCGAGTGGGTCTATCCAGAGCGAAGCTGTTCTCGGTCCAACGGCTAACAGAACCTCTTATCACACTTGCATAAGTTTCCAATACTTAAATATATGAGAACTATACCGTTAAGCTTCCATAATATGCACAAGTGTAATACTAGTCTATTCCGTATTATCGATGTTCAGTCTCGATAATACTACGACTACAGATATTTATTGATTAAACTGTTCATGGATTAATATTGTCTCATATCTTATCAATCCGATTTAACCATATGGACTTTTATCATTTATATATCCAAGTAATCCAATTACAAAATGATAAAATAGCAATTTCCTTTTGTCAAATAGTTAAATTGTACCAAAACACAATGTCTTTTACAAATAGTGATGCTTGTTGGGTTCTCTAAGAATAATAACCAAGATCATTAAGCATAAAATGATGTGAATATGCAAAGTAAAGTAGCGAAAAATACTCACTTTGATTGGCTAAGGATGAGATAGACTAGGTGATGTGACTTGTGTGGGCCCCACTAGAATTCAAAATTCAAGTGGGCCCGCATGTTGGACAATTATGACCCATAGCATCACTATTTGTACAGATCATGGTGTTTTTGTACAAATTAACTATGTGACAAAGGAGATTGCTCTCTTATCATTTGTGATTAGATCACCTAGATATATAAATGATAGGAGGTCCCTATGATTAGTTCCTGGATTGAGAATGATATGAGACATTATCAGTCCATGAAGGATTAATCATTAAATATCCTTAGTCAGAGCATTGTCGAGATTGGACATCGATAAATACGTAAAAGACTAGTATTACATTTGTGCGCGTTATGAGGGCATAACGACATAGTTCTCATATATTTGGGTATAGGATACTCATGCAAGTGTAATAGGAGGTTGGGTCTTACTGATGGTACGGGAAACAGCTTCACTCTGGATAGACCCCCTTGGAATTCCATTGGTAGTATGACTATGTGTCTATGGAAGTCTGAAATCAGGGTAGGTGTATTTGGTCTTAACCTGAGACTTGCACCGCTAATACTTGCGACAACCAATATGCTTGGGTTTTGGTCGTCCAGGGATTTAACCGGTTTCTATGTACGCCTCTTCTGGGTATATCTAGAATCGTAGTGTGTTGGGTGTGATGTCAAGACGGAAGTATCACTCCAGTCATAGTGGAGATGATGGTCACGTAGGATACGGGACTGGTTCTCTTAAATGCTGCAGCTATCGGGATATTATGACAAGGTTATGTATATCCGATTATAGAGACTAGTTACCAGACATCCGACATGTGCTTCGTACAGGGCAGACTCAATTCCAGCCCCAGGCCTAGCACGTGATCATCCGATACTGGATCGACATACACAATACTACGTATACTACGCCTGATATAGATCGCTTATTCCTGTAAGCAAGTTTCTGGAGAATTGGGTAGGCATGGCGCTTTGCTAGAAGCCAACCTTGTCTTGTAAATCGGTAAAAGCGTAATGCTAGGTACTTACGTGTTCGGATAGTCCGACGACCGTATTTTCTGCCAACATATCCGGGGATCTCATGGGTCGCTTCCTGAAGATTTACCGATGACGTATGACTCGCACTTTATTAATCTGGGATTAATTAGATGAGAGAGAAAATTAATCTGGGATTAATTGCGCAGATATTTTATCTAGGATAAAATATCAATTAAAGAGAGATAACGATTAATTTGGAATTAATCGATAAAATAATATATTTGATATATTATAAAAAATTGGATTTCGACGCGGAATTAAAATTAGATTTTAATTCGGGCGAACGAATTAATTTAGAATTAATTTGTTAGCGACATGAATAATGATTTCGCTAGGCATAATTATTTAATTGCGTTGCAATAGAAAATTCATAAATTTGGAATTAGCGAACCCGAGCCCGAGATTGTTTGCGAGCGCATTGGCATTTTGAATTTGAGTGCGGCACGTAAGTTAAATCAAGCGTCAAATCGCTAGTCGCATCAAGCGTTGAATCATTAGTCACTTTGAGTGATGTGACAACTTGTCACTTGATTTGATTGATTGATGTGATTGATGTGGGTTGTTGGATGCAAATTTATACATTTCTTTCTCTCTCTCTTTTTCCCTCCTCTTTCTCTCTCGGTCATTGACCGATTCTTGTTCTTCTTTTTCTGGTTCATCACCGTGAAACACGAGGAAGAAAAGAGGTGATTTTGTTGCAAAATCAAAGTGCTAGCACACTCTAGGAGACATACCAAGGTGAAAGGGCAGTAATTTCGTGAGCTTGGAATCCATTTTGGAAGCTTGGAGCTTGAAGACATCAATGGAGGACCATGACCGATTTTGGAGGAGGACAAAAAGTGGACTGTCGTGAGCTTGACAGTGGGCAGAAATGGAGTTTTTGTTCTTCGTAGCATCCAATCCGTTCATTGTGAGTATGATTCCGCCATTCTCCTTTGCGTATTCACATGTGTTTCAATGCTTGAAATGATCTTGGGATGCTTAGAGAATCCAACAATGGTATCTTGAGCCATTTGAGCATGAAACATGATTAGGGTTCTTAACTTTAAAATTTGGGCTTTTTGATTTAAGCATGTTTTTGGCAAATTGTTTGTTTGAATATGCTTGTATATGGATAACTTAGAGTTATATGTGATCAATTTGTTGAAAAATTAGTTGGATTAATTTTCCCCAATTTGCTATGCTTGGCCGAAAGTTGAAGGCTCCCTAAATGTCTTGGATTTTGATTTTTTGATCATTGGATGTGTTGGAAATCAATCGGGAATTGTTGATTGCGGATTTAATTTGATTGAAACCGAATTGATTTTAAAATCCCTATATTGCCGAGAAATAATATGCATGTAATGGGTTTGATTTTAATCAAAATGTGTTGGACAAGTGATGATGAAAATGAACATGATGAATTGGGCTAATTGGTGTTTTGGAAATATTGAATTGGGTAATTAATTATGTTATACACTTTAGGTAATTAAATTGTGAAATTGGATTTTGTAATTTAATTGAATTGGGCTAATTTTGGAAATTGGACTTTGAAAGTTGTTATTGGGCTTATTGGACTTGGTTGTACCAAGATGGGTTTAGGCTAAATTGGTTGGATCCAATTGGGCCCAAAACCACTTCCATAAAGCCCAAATGCGACTAATGGACCTTTAAAGTTTAATTGGGCCTAATGGGCCTAAATTGATTTATGGGCTTATGGGGTAACTCCCGGATTGGGCTTTGGTTATTGGGTTTGACCCGAGTTGACCAAAAGCCCACGCCTTAAGAAATTAATTAAAAGCCCATTGGACTTTAATTAAATTACTATTGGATATTAATCGGGCTTTGAGACCCGTAACGATTAAATTTGGAATTTAAGTCGTAAAGGTTTATTAATAAATTGTAATATTTAATTTGGAATTAAATAACGAATTAGTATTAAATAAAAATTGAATTGGATTTAATTATGTAGTTTAATTTAATTCAAGAATTCGTACTTTAAGTACTTATTCGCAAAACGAGTTTGACTCGCGCAAAATCAAATCGTTGTTTGAACATTGGATGGTCATTAATTATCAGATTAATTAATTTGATTAGATTGATTGATAGCATGCTTGTGTGAATACATGGTTGCGATGCATGAATAATGTATATCAGATGGATATTAGAAGGGTGGGGCAATTTTAGAAATTGTTGTAATAAATTTGATTTATTAAATTGGACCTGCGTGTCCAGCCTTATCACCTTCATACTCTTTGTATTTCTCTTCTCACCTATTCCCCTCAATGTAAATGAGGTTTCTTTAGAAGTGTAGTGTAACGGGTAGAAGTAATACATGTGCTAGCGGGAGAGAGAAAGGGAGAGATTTGATCTAGGATCAATGTGTAAAGTATCCATCCGCATATCATTATTATTTTATTATACGTGCTTTATTATGTATTTAGAATGCATGTTTAAGGGTGTATGATGATGAGACCTTAACAAAGATAATAAATTGGTTGCCAATTTGCACTCCAAAAACCCTCACAAATATTAAACGTTTTTCCTTCCATTGAGTGATTCTTACTCAAGATCCAAGACTGGCATTGGCTTGTTGGCCAAAGTCAAGGCCTTTGTCCGTCGAGGATGTGTTTGAATCACGAGAGCTTTATTCCATATCGGTGTCTTGTCCAAGTTGTGGTTTGTTGGCCAAAGTCAAGACCACTTCTTGTCCATCGACATTGATTACGAAGCTTTCCATGGTCAATGGGTCGCGCTTGACTGGGATCACTAAGTTTGTTGTGCCAAAGCCAAGGCTTAGTTGATTCAGAGGAAAAAGGTTAGGTAATATATTGGATATATTGGCATATATAAGATATATATTTCGGACTTGGATGTCCCCCTACTGGATCTAGGAATTGGATTGGATCCAATTGATCTTAGAGATCTACCTAGTTAATTATCATAAAATTTGTTGGCCAAAGTCAAGATTGTGTGATATTTAACGGGATCATAGCCCGCTAGGAAACACGATTTCCCGAGTACTCGACAGAGGGTTAGAGGCTCGTCGAAAAATAGTGGGAGGCAAGAATTAAATTTGCAATATTCGTTTAATTACTTGCCATACGTGCTCAAACAAATATCATTCGTCAAATAAATTAAATGTTAGTTGGACTAATATTTAAATTGTTGTTTTAATAAACAGTTGGATTGTATTCAAACTATTCATTTATATTTGATTATATAATTGGATTATAATAATCAATATATTTGATTTAATTAATTATAGTTGATTAAAATAGTTGGACTATAATAATCATTATAATAAATAGTACCGAAATCGTTGATTAAATAGTTGGACTATTAGAATCAAGATAAAATTGAAAAGATTAGTGTTTAAAACATAATCCTTGGGAAAATGTATTAAACGACTTTAATTTTCAAATTGGGAATTAAATTTCAGGATAGTCCTGAGATATAATAAGTTACTTTATTTGATAAAATAACATATTAAGCCTAAGCCCGGAGTTAAGCAAATAGTAGAGCATAATCTTTGGAAGATTTATGTGATGATAACTTTAGTGTTTAATCCATCATATTTGCCAAATAGACTCCTTAATTTCTTTGTCAGAACTAAGGGTTAGATCCTTAAAGTATGATAATGAAATTGAAGGATTTTCATAAATCTATACTTAGATTTTAGAAGTACTATAATTGCAATAAACAACTCTTGGAGAGTTAATGACTATTCTCAATGAGATAAAGTCAAAGTTTGCTATAGGTAAGTAGCGCAAGGCGCACCTTACTTTTATATTCTAGAAACCCAAGGCTTGGCCAAAGGCTTCTGGAATATGAAAAAGGGCAAAGGCAAAATCATTATAATCTTCTAGGAAGAAAAATGACATATCCCAAAATGTCTGCCTAAATTGTGGCAAACGGGATCGCGGAAGCGTGACTGCCGTTTGGACAAAGCAGACATGAAGGAATTGAAGACGAGCAAGGCTCTGACTTCAAATATGTTTGTCATATTATGTTTACTACTAGTATTAAAATTGGATTTTAAATACTTAGTGTGGTACATAAATATATATTGATGTACAGAATCTACTATGAGCAGGATACTGACTTCAGATTGAGATAAATCTGCGAATCGGAAACGGACGAAAGTCGCTGCTTTAACCGTAGATACCTAAGTTTAGGAAATACCCTTTGGGTGTGTACCTAAATTAGGAGACTGTTATAATGTAACTAGTTTGACTAGGAACATTATTTTTATATCAGTGTATAATCCGTAGTGGATGTACCTTTATATTCTAGAACACTAAAGTGTTTTATTATATAAAGATGATATTGAGATAAACACATTAGATGTAAATAACAGTATTTATATTTTGAATATAAATTAATCTCAAACGTATAACATGACAAACAAAATAGCTCAAACTGATTTGATCAGAAGAGACTTCAGTGGCATTGTTGTCTGGGACACAATTAAACAAGACTCGTATATCCACACTTTTGAAGAGTGGGTACTCGAACTAATTTGATTCCAATTAAATAAAGTCTACGAATCTAGTTTACTCGGCAAAGTGCCTAAAACACTATTTACTTGGTAAAAGTGTAAATGCCACCAATCTGTTAGCCCTAGTTCATAGTGAAGCAAGTGGGCCCATGTCTAGCTAGGCTAGAAGTGGAAATGAATATTTCGTGACCTATACGGATGTGGAATCGCGTTATGGTTATGTGTTTCTTTTGAAGAACACAAATCAGAAACTTTTAAAATTTCGACACGAAATAGACAAACAGATCAGCTAAAGTATTACACCGTCACGGTTAGATCGTAATGGAAAATACTTAAGCAATAAGTTTCTAATATACTTGAAAGAGTAAAGTATTCTTTCAAATGAGGACTCCTCCCGGAACATGTCAGTTTGACTGTGTGTCCGAACAGTGAGTAACCGAATTTTGTTGGACATGATAATGTTAATCATGAGTCGCTCTGAGCTACCATTTCCTTCAACAAATAAGCATAAACAGTGCAAAACTTATTTTGAATAAGGTTCCATAAAAATCTGTTTGACATACTTCATATTAGATATGAACAGGAAAGAAACTGGGTTTCTCATTCCTGAAAATTTGGGAATGCTTGGCATATGTTTGGATGATACCAAACTAAAACCCAAATTGGATAAGTGTCTAATTGTAGGTAATCCTAGGGATACCAAAATATAGTACTTATACATCTCACAATGAGAACAATTTAATTGTTGCTCACCATGCGGTCTTCCTAAGAGGAATATCGATATGCAGTGGTAAGTGGGAGGATAGTAAAACTCGATGAAAATCGTAGTAATACTATTCAAGGCACTGATTCCTTAAATGGAACATAAATAGTTCATCAAGAATGGAACTATTACCAGTAATATTCGAATACACAAGAACCACGTAAGTCGGAGAGAGTCAGAAAACAACCTGGGGTATGGGTTTCTGATCTTACCTAATAAAAATGTCAATCTTAATGAGGAATACCAACTGACTACGTATGAGGAAGTGATACAAGGTATCGACTCCCTATTATGACAAAGTGTCATGAATCCGAAATGGATTCCATGTATAACAACTAAGTTTGGATACTAGTTGATGTACCGCAAGGCATTGTGCCTATTGGTACTATAAGTCTTCAAGGAAGACATACATGGATGGCAACATACCAACGTATAAAGCTAGGCTTTTAGAGAAAATGTATCGTTATCAACATTGTGTTGATTACGATTCAACCTTTTACATGTTGCCACGGTAAATCCATTTGGATAATGCTTGCTCGTGCTGCATGTTTCATTTATGAAATATGTCAGCTGAATGGGAAAATCGCTTTCCTGAAAAGGAAACCTTTTGGAGGATGTTTACAACATCCTGTCGGTTTTTTTGTACCAAAACTAGCAAACAAGGTTTGCAGGTTATTCGATCCATGTTTGGATTGAAGCAAGCATTAGGTTCTTGGAATTATCGTTTTGATGTAATCATAATAGTTTATGATTTAATTCAAAACGAAAATGATTCTTGTGTATATATGGAGGTTAGTGGGAGCGCACTGACAGTAAATGTACTATAAAAATAATGATAATATATGTCATTTCTTGGAAATGATATTCCCAAAATAATAATCGGTGAAAGCTTGGCTTTCGATAAAACTCTCCGAGAAATCGTACATTGAAAAAATGTACGCGACCTGGTGTCTCATACGCTTTGAGCATATGGATTCATAAATAGGCCAATCTAAGTGATAGTCACTGGATTGATGTTAAGAACATCCGTTAGTATCTTAGAGAACTAAGGATGCTGTCTTAATCTTTGGAGAATGAGAACTTGAAGTGACTGGGATCACTACTATAAGTTTCCTAAACCGATAAAATGACTATAAGTCGTAAACGGTACTATAAAGTTTGAATAGCGGAACAGTGAGCTGGAAATCTTCCAAGCAAGATACTGTTACCGAATAAACAACAAATGCGGATTATTGCTGCAGCTGAGGCAGTAATAGAAGCCTTCTGGGTCGACAACAAATCTAATTAGATTAGATATAATTCTGTTAGCAGCTGAGCTAGGCTGTAACACAGGCTAAAGAATTAATGGTCTCATCAACGATCCAGATATATACTTCAATATTCATCTGATTCGTTCGGATCATACATCGTGGTGATGTGATGATCAAATAAATCGCATCAGATGAAAATCATGCAAATCCGCTGACGAAAGCCTTTCTCAACAATTTGAGCCAACCGTACATAGTTCGGGTGTCAGACACTCGAGTGACTGGCTATAGGCCAAGTGGTAGATTGTTGGACAATTATGACCCATAGCGTCATTATTTGTACAGATCATGGTGTTGTTGTACAAATTAACTATGTGACAAAGAAGATTGCTCTCTTATCATTTGTGATTAGATCACCTAGATGTATAAATGATAGGAGGTCCCTATGATTAGTTCCTGGATTGAGAATGATATGAGACAGTATCAGTCCACGAAGGATTAATCATTAAATATCCCTAGTCAGAGCATTGTCGAGATTGGATATCGATAAATGCGTAAAAGACTAGTACTACACTTGTGCGCGTTGTTAGGGCATAACGACATAGTTCTCATATATTTGGGTATAGGATACTCATGCAAGTGTAATAGGAGGTTGGGTTTTACCGATGGTACGGGAAACAGCTTCGCTCTGGATAGACCCCCTCGGAATTCCATTGGTAGTATGACTATGTGTCTATGGAAGTCCGAAATCAGGGTAGGTGTATTTGGTCTTAACCTGAGACTTGCACCGCTAATACTTGCGACTATCATTATGCTTTGGTTTTGGTCGTCTAGGGCTTTAACTGGTTTCTGTGTATGCCTCTTCTGGGTATATCGAGAATCGTAGTGTGTGGAGATGATGGTCACGTAGGATACGGGACTGGTTCTCTTAAATGCTGCAGCTATCGGGATATTATGACAAGCTCATGTATATCCGATTATAGAGACTAGTTACCAGACATCCGATATGTGCTTTGTACGGGGCAGACACAATTCCAGCCCTAGGCCTAGCACGTGATCATCCGATACTGGATCGACATACACAATGCTACGTATACTACGCCTGATATAGATCGCTTATTCCTGTAAGCAAGTTTATGGAGAATTGGGTAGGCATGGCGCTTTGCTAGAAGCCAACCTTGTCTTGTAAATCAGTAAAAGCGTAGTGCTAGGTACTTACGTGTTCGGATAGTCCGACGACCGTATTTACTGCCAACATATCCAGGGATCTCATGGGTCGCTTCCCGAAGATTCACCAATGACGTATGAATCGCACTTTATTAATCTGGGATTAATTAGATGAGAGAGAAAATTAATCTGGGATTAATTGCAGAGATATTTTATCTGGGATAAAATATCAATTAAAGAGAGATAACGATTAATTTGGAATTAATCGATAAAATAATATATTTGATATATTATAAGAAATTGGATTTCGACGCGGAATTAAAATTAGATTTTAATTCGGGCGAACGAAATAATTTAGAATTAATTCGTTAGCGATGTGAATAGTGATTTCGCTAGGTATAATCATTTAATTTGGTCGCAACGGAAAATTCGTTAATTTGGAATTAGCGAACCCGAGCCCGGGATTGTTTGCGAGCGCATTCGTATTTCGAATTCGAGTGGGGCATGAAAGTCAAATCAAGCGTCAAATTGCTAGTCGCATCAAGCGTCAAATCATTAGTCACTTTGAGTGATGTGACAACTTGTCACTTGATTTGATTGATTGATGTGATTGATGAGGGTTGTTGGATGCAATTAATAAATTTACACATTTCTTTCTCTCTTTCTTTTTCCCTCCTATTTCTCTCTCGGTCTTGGACCGATTCTTGTTCTTCTTTTTTTGGTTCATCACTGTGAAACACAAGGAAGAAAAAGGTGATTTTGTTGCAAAATCAAAGTGCTAGCACACTCTAGGAGACATACCAAGGTGATAGGGCAGTAATTTCGTGAGCTTGGAATCCATTTTGGAAGCTTGGAGCTTGAAGAAATCAATGGAGGACCATGACCGATTTTGGAGGAGGACAAAAAGTGGACTGCCGTGAGCTTGACAGTGGGTAGAAATGGAGTTTTTGTTCTTCGTAGCATCAAATCCGTTCATTGTGAGTATGATTCTGCCATTCTCCTTTGCGTATTCACATGTGTTTCAATGCTTGAAATGATCTTGGGATGCTTAGAGAATCCAACACCGCAAACATGTTCCGGGCTCGGGTTCGTTAATTCTGAATTAATGAATTTTCCGTTGCGACTTAATTAAATCAAATTTAATTAAATAATTATGCCTAGCAAAATTACTATTAAAGTCGCTCGCGAATTAATTCTAAATTAATTCGTTCGCCCGAATTAAAATCTAATTTTAATTCCGTTATGAAATCTAATTTCATTTAATATATCGAATATATTATTTTATCGATTAATTCCAAATTAATCATTCTCTCTCTCTTAATTGAATTTTATCCCAGATAAAATTCTCCGTAATTAATCCTAGATTATTTTTCTCTCTCTTCCAATTAATCCCATATTCCGAAGATTCACCGATGACGTATGACTCGAACATAATTAATCCCAGATTAATTATGTTCGAGTCATACGTCATCGGTGAATCTTCGGGAAGCGACCCATGAGATCCCTGAATATATTGGCAGTAAATCCGGTTGTCGGATTATCCGAACACGTGCGTACCCGGTACCATGTTCTTACCGATTTACAAGACATGGTTGGCTTCTAGCAAAGCACCGTGCCTACCCAATTCTCCAGAAATATTCTTTTAGGAATATATAATTTATGTCAGGCGTAGTATACGTAGTATTGCATATTACGATCCAGTATCAAATGTCACATGTTAGGCCTGGGGCTGGAATTGTTTCTGCCCCGTACGAAGCATATATCGGATCTCTGGTAACTAGTCTCTATAATCGGATAATCATGACATAGTCATATTATCCGATGACTACAGTACTTAAGAGTACTAGTTCCGTATCCTACGTGATCATCATCTCCATATGACTGAAGTGATACTTCCATCTTGACATCACACCTAATACACTACGATTATCAGTATACCCAGAAGAGGCGTACACAGAACCTGTTAAAGCCCTGGACGACCAAAACCAAAGTATGCTGATTGTCGCAAGTATTAGCGATGCAAGTCTCAGGTTAAGACCGAATACACCTATCCTGATTCGGACACTCTTAGATACATAGTCATACTACCAATGGGATTCCGAGGGGTCTATCCAGAGTGAAGCTGTTTCCGTACCATCGATAAACACAACCTCCTATCACACTTGCATAAGTATCCAATACTTAAATATATGAGAACTATGCTGTTAGGCTCCCATAACACGCACAAATGTAATACCAGTCTATTCCGCATTATCGATGTCCAGTCTTGATAATACTACGACTAGGGATATTTAATGATTAAACCTTAATGGATTAATACTGTCTCATATCTTATTAATCTGGAACTAATCATATGGACTTTTATCATTTATATATCCCGGTAATCCAATTACAAATGATAAAAGAGCAATTTCCTTTGTCACATAGTTAATTTGTACAACAACACCATGTTATGTACAAATAGTGATGATATGGGTCATAATTGTCTAACAATGCTATGGGTCATAATTGTCCAACAATATGCTGATCATTGGTAGTAATCATGAGATGATTCAGTCTACCAAGAAAGTGTTGACCAACAAATTTGATATGAAAGATTTAGTAGTAGCTGATGTGATATTAGGAATTAAGATTTCCAGAACATCAGAAGGATATATATTATCTTAGACTCACTATGTTGAGAAGATACTTGAGAAATATAATAAAGTAGATCTAAATGTGGCTAGAACTCCAGTAGACCTAACTATTCATTTATCAAAGAACACTGGCTCAAGCGTATCGCAACTAGAGTATTCGAGAATCATCGGAAGTCTGATGTATCTCACCAATTGCACATGACCTGATATCACTCAAGCTGTAAATAGGCTTAGCAGATATACGAGTAATCCATGACATAACCACTGGAAAGCCATAGTAAGAGTTTTGAGGTATCTGAGAGAAACTTCAAAATATGGGCTGCATTATGCGAGATATCTTGATGTTCTAGAGAGATACAGCGATGCTAACTGGATATCTGATACAGTGGATTCCAAATCTACGAGTGGATTTGTTTTCACACTTGGTGGTGCAGCCGTGTCATGGAAATCCTCAAGGCAAACATGTATTGCCTTGTCTACTATGGAATCAAAGTTCATAGCATTAGATAAAACAGCGGAAGAAGCGAAATGGCTTCGAAATTTCCTGGAAGATATTCCAAATTGGCCCAAACCGGTGCCAGAGATAAGCATATATTGTGATAGTCAATCAACTATTGGGAGAGCCCAATATAATGTATAATAGTAAGTCTCGACACATACGTTGCAGACATAATACCATACGACAACTGCTCTCAAGCGGCATAATATCGATTGATTATGTGAAATCAAAGGAAAATCTAGCGGATCCACTTACTAAAGGTTTACCTAGAGAGCAAGTTGTGAAGTCATCGAGGGGAATGGGCTTGAAGCCTATAAATTAAGAATTGTCACTATGGAAACCCAACCTAGCTTACTGGAGATCCCAAAATCTAGGTTCAAAAGGGACAACATAAATTTTGTGCAATTCAAAACAAGCACTGTAGAGGTTTGTACTCTTTCCCATTCCAATAATGACGCAGAGTGTTGTCTGTCAAGGCTAGGCTAAGCTAAGCTAAGGCTTTTAATGATCGCTATATTAGGAGATGAGTCCTAATGAGGGTAAAGGAAGATTACTTCTTTATAGTGGATCACATATTTCAAGTAAGAAGTGAGGCCGCTTCCATGGGATTTTGAAGGCTGACTTCCCTAAAGTGCTTGATGAATCTAGGACCGATGTTCATGGCCGAAATGAACACAACCGTAGAACGGGAAATGATCGAAGTAAAGCTGTGTGTTGGCAATTGTCTTAGTTTACACCAACGGTGAAATAGTTCAAGACTATGGGTCACTGGTTCACCAAGTAAATCCGATTGTCACTCACTAGGAAAAGTTTAAGGTGAAAGCTACCTATTTCGATGTAGCTTTAGTTCACGGAAACTTTCTCAAGTGTTTGCATGAATATTTAGAGAATTGTGGGTGATTGTTTTAAATTCTCTAAATATGAAGTTTGGATGGAGGAGGGTCAGGTCCCTTGGGTGGTGCCCAATGGGAAGAGCACAAACATGTAGGGACATGTCCTTCAAATTAGAAGAACACTCCTAGCCTCCAAATGGTGCATGGAAGGGGTATAACCCTTAGGAGGGTTACACCCCAAACCAAATGGTGCCCTTAAGGCACCCTTCTATGCCTTTATATATAAGCCTTTATGTTCATTCTAAAATCAAGAATTTTAAGAAGTCTTGAGTCACATCAATTTCGATTTTGAGTCAAGAGAGAGGTTTTCCACCATTTGTCCTAGTTCATGTTCTTGTGTGAGGAGTGCCCCCTCTCAAGAAGTATCCAATGAATCATGGGAGAACGTTAGCCACTTTGCATCCGTAGAGCACCGAGACGAAGAGTAATAAGTTTTTAAGGACAGAGAGGCTTCTCGACTTGGATTTGTTTTAAATCATCATCCATAATTTTCCAGGTTTTTTTCTCATTCTATAAGGTTTAGGGTTTATGTTTAATGTTGGCATGTTATTGTAGATTAGTTTCTGGTTTTGGTGTTTCAGATTTGTTATGATGCATGTTGAATTCGTTTAATAGCATATAAATTCCTAAACAATATTTAAAATAATGAATATTATTGTAACACTCTAGTCATTCCGGTGTAATTCTGGTAGTTCATTTTGGCATGTGAGATGTATTAAGCATTATGAAATTATGAATAAGTATATACATTGACATTTGAGATATTATTTTTTTGATAACTAGGTGAAATATTTACAGTTCTGGTACGCGATAATTTTTCTAACACGTATCAGATAGTCTTTAGTATTTTAGCCATAATTTGGGCTATCTATGTCCGTTTTTGGTGATCTTAGTGGTGTCAGAAAGATTAGACATAGATCTAAAAATTTTAATCAGAAAAAAAAAAATAGTGATTTCAGAGTGAGTTTTGTATAAATTGGGGATTTTTGTTGCAATTTAGCATGTGAATTTTATATATATATATATATATATATATATATATATATATATATATATATATATATTATTTTATTTAATAAAAATCCAATATACATGAGTGGTCCACGTTTTTTTCTTGTTTCATTTTTTTCTTTAGATATCTCTCTCTTTCTCACTGACGAAGGGGAGAAAAAAAGAGAGAGAACACACACACACATCAGCCTTCTTGCTACGTTTATGCATGGAAGTCTTTGGAAACTTGATTTTCTTGGCAATTTGTGGAAGCTACTCCCAGCAAGTAAGTCCCTTTCTCACTATTTTTTGATTTGTGTCGAGAAATTCATGAAATTTTAAAGCTCAAGTGTTGAAGTTTTCTTTATGACCCATGTGAAAAGTAATGAATTTGGGTGAATGGATGCTTGAGATATTATTAGACATGCTTAAAATGATGTTATATGTCATAAGATTGTATGATTAGATTAAACAATAAATGGTGGAACTTCATTGGTGTGGCTGAACTCAAGCATGTAGAGAGGGAAATTATTTTCTTCGATTGGGTTAGTTAAATTGTAGTAAGTTGTGTCTGTTTGTGTTTGTGGTTGCGATTTGTGTTTGTTCCATCTAGGGAACATGCAACTCAAATACTGTTGTTGGGCCTTTAATCATGTTATAAGCTTTTTGGTTAATTGCCTTTTTACAGTTTTTCCAACACTATTTTATTTTAATGAACTTAAAACTCATTAAGATTTAAATTGTAATTGGCTTTGCCTGCAGGTGTAAGTCTTCTGAAATCCATATATGTCTATCTTATATGTATATTTTTTTTATTTTCAATTTTGCCTTTTTGTTGTAGCTTCTACACCTCTTTCACATTTCAGTTGGCACATTGGTAGGACCCATCTATCGACAAGGATATGCTTGGCCGAATTTTACTATATGAAGAAGAGTGTGATGTGTTTTGATAAAATGATAGTGTTTTGTAATTAATAAAATTTGATAATAAATAAGTGTTAATGTGTGCATGGTCATCTAATGTTGATGACACATTTTAGTTTGTTCATGTTGATGATGATTAGTCGAGAGGCATAATGTATAGGTTGCTGAAATAAGCATGGTGTGGTCTAAGTTATGATTGATTTTTGTTGCATAATATAATTACGCCATGAGATTAAGTGTAGGGTCTAAGTTTCAATTTCAAACCCATCGTTATAAAATGAATTATGCTTATGATTTGTAGAAACGTTTTAATTTTATGTTTATAAGCATGTTTTAGTGTGTGATTTAAGTATAGTTGTATGTATATGTCTTGCATCTACCAACTCAATCTAATTTTCACGTCTATGATTTACGTGTAAACTTTATGTTTTATGATTTAAGAATGTACTTCATGTATACAAATTAAGTTGTAAACATCAAGTTTTTAGCTTATGTTATGTATTCTAGTTTGTGATTATCATTCACGACATACACTATGGTTCAAGTCTATGTTTTTAAGTTGATGACTGCAGCTCATGAACTCAGTCTTCTAATGTAATTTCATTTCAGTTTATGCTATGATGTATATGTTTGCATTTTAGGCAATGTAGTGTGTGAGTTTTCATTTAGAAGTAATGGTTAGGTTTCCATTCGGATGACGTTCATCCAATACTTTTTCTAAAATAGGTAATGGGCGTTGTACGAACATTGTATGCTTAAACTGGCATCTATAACCATTTCTAGTCATCTGCTTGGTTTTCATAGTAAGCATGTCAATCACAATAAAAATTAAGAGTGTCTATAAGTTTATGTCTACGACATAATTTCAATTATATACACACAAAAAATCAATAATCATGCTTAGGTAGATAGATGGAGATTTGATTTATGTATCAATTAGGTTAGGTCCAAACCACTAAGGGTTTGGGTTGGCAATAGCCACGGATTTGGGTGGTTTGGTACAGCTTAGCAATTACGTTTCCAAATTATATATTACTTTTAGTATTTACGTTATATGCATATAAATCATGTTTTACGTTTCAGCCTTCAGGTTATGCATTCAAGTTTAAAGTTTACAGTATATGTTTTCAACGCACATGTCATGACCACAAACCACAAATTTTTAGTTGATATCGCTGTGTTTTCTCATTAATCATTGCACGATTTACGTTTTCATGACATTTTTTTCATAACATGATTATCAAGAATTTTAGATTATGTTTTCAAAAAATGATTTACAAGATCAAGTATATTTAACAAAAAAATTGTGTTTTCAAACCACCAGTAGAGTGTCGTCCTCTCAGCTCTAGCGAGCCCTAAATCGCTCATGTAGCCTCATGGGGCACTGATGACCCCCATAAGCCTATTCAGTTTTAGCTTCCTTTGTGTATGCGGTAATAAATCTCGCTAAGTAGGTTACACATGTTGGACAATTATGACCCATAGCATCACTATTTGTAAAAGACATGGTGTTTTTGTACAAATTAACTATGTGACAAAGGAAATTGCTCTTTTATCATTTTTTAATTGAATTACTTGGATATATAAATGATGAAAGTCCATATGATTAGTACCAGATTAATAAGATGTGAGACAGTATTAATCCACGAACGGTTTAATCATTAAATATCTCTAGTCGTAGTATTATCGAGACTGGATATCGATAATGCGGAATAGACTAGTATTACACTTGTGTGCGTTATGGAAGCTTAACGGCATAGTTCTCATATATTTAAGTATTGGATACTTATGCAAGTGTGATAGGAGGTTCTGTTAGCCGTTGGACCGGGAACAGCTTCGCTCTGGATAGACACCTCAGAGTCTCATTGGTAGTATGACTATGTGTCTATGGGAATCCGAATCAGGGTAGGTGTATGTGGTCTTAACCTGAGACTTGCATCGCTAATACTTGCGACAATCAGTATACTTTGGTTTTGGTCGTCTGGAGCTTTAACAGGTTATGTGTACGCCTCTTCTGGGTTTACTGAGAATCGTATTGTATTGGGTGTGATGTCAAGATGGGAGTATCACTTCATTCATATGGAGATGATGATCACGCATGATACAGAACTAGTACTATTAAATGCTGCAGCTATCGGGATAGTATGACTAGGTCATGATTATCCGATTACATAGACTAGTTGCTAGTGATCCGATATATGCTTCGTACGGGGCAGACACAATTCCAGCCCTAGGCCTAGCATGTGACATCCTATATTGGATCGTATTACGAAATACATTGTATACTATGCCTGATATGGATTATATATTCCTCGTTGAATATTTTTGGAGAATTGGGTAGGCACTGTGCTTTGGTAGAAGCCAACCATGTCTTGTAAATCGGTAAGAACGTGGTACTGGGTATGCACATGTTCCGATTGTCCGATAACCGTATTGCCAACATATCCATGGATTTCTTGGGTCACTTCCCAAAGATTCACCGATGACATTTGACTTGAACAGAATTAATCTGGGATTAATTACGAGAGAGATAATTAATTTGGGATTAATTACGGTAAGAATTTATTTGGGATTAATTTCGTCTAGAAGAGAGAACGCGATTAATTTGGAATTATTCGGTAAAATAAATTTAATAGTTAAATTGGATTTTACTATTTAATCTATTTATTTTGGCTAAAATAATATATTGGATATATTAATTGAAATTGGATTTCAATACGGAATTAAAATTGGATTTTAATTCAAGCGAACGAATTAATTTGGAAATAATTCGTGAGCGACTTTCGTAATAATTTTGCGAGGCATTATTATTTAATTAAATTGGATTTAATTAAGTTGCAACGAAAAATTCGTTTAGTCGGATTAAATGAAACTGGGCCCAAGTGTGTTGTGTAAGCCAACTTGAATTTTGAATTTAAATAGGTGGGACCCACAACTTACATCAAGTGTTTGACATATGATGGAAGTAGTTGGGAAAAATAATTAATTCATTTAATTCTCTCAACCACCAACTTTGGAAACACAACTTGCTTTTTGGAATAGATATACACAACTTTGGAAGTCAACTTTTGTATTAGCTTTTGGAAAACAAAATAAAATATTCACTCTCTCCTACATCTCTCTCTTGGCCGAAACTTGTTCCTCTTGGATGAAGAATTTTTGCTTCAATTTTTTTCAAGGTAGCACTTAAAGGAGTAAAAGAAAGGTGATAGGGAAACTCACCCAAGAGTTTGGAACTCAAAAAGAAAGCTTGGAGCTTCAAGAGCAAAGAAAATTTTGAATTTTTCTCATCCCGATCATTGTAAGTTTTTCCGCAACTTATACTTGATAATTCACACACAAATCAATGTTTAGAGATCCTTGGCATGTCTATGACACTAACAATGGTATAAGAGCCATATCTAAGCATGATTTGAATCTAGGGTTCTAAACTTTAATTTGAGGATTTTATGCTTGGAGTATGAAAATTCGAAATTGGTTGTTTGGTTGTGGTTGGATGATGATGAATTGGATTTGTGCATCATTGGATTTGTGAAATTGATTGGATCAAAAATTTCCCCAAATCATAAGCCTTGGCCGAAACTTGAACCCTTAAATGCTTATGGTAATTTTTTGATTTTTGACAATTGGATATGTTAAATGCATGAAATGAATATTGATTGTTGATTTAATTGGATTGAAATCAAAATTGAATGTTATTCTATGCAATTGTCGTGAGTTTGAGCATGTTGATGGATGAGTTGATTTTGCTTCAATTTTGTGTTGGACATGAATTTGAAATTAAGCATGATTAATTGGATTAATTGGATTAATTAGTGTTTTGGAAACATTAGATTAATTGATTAATTGTGTTAATTACAATTTAAATTGAATTAATGTGTTTTTGGAATATTATGTTAATTTAATTTGTTGTAATTGGGCTAATGGGCTTGGTTGGGCCAAGTATGATTTTGGACAATTGGGTTGGATCCAATTGGGCCTAAAACTATTTCCATTAAGTCCAAATATGACTATTGGGCCTTTAAAATTTATTTGGGCCTATGGTCCTAAATTGATTTTTGACATATGGTTATTCCTATTTGGGCCTTGGCATTTTGGGTTTGATCCATTATAGCCAAAGCCCATGCCTAAAGAATTAATTGAAAGCCCATTGGACTTTAATTGAATTGTATTGGATGCTAATTGGGCCTTTGAGACCCATTTAGATTGGATTTAGATTGGATTTGGAATCCAAGTCTAAAAGGCACTATTATAAATGTAATTATTTAATTTGGAATTAAATATGAATTAGTATTGGATACAATTTAAATTGGATTTAAAATTATAGTTCGATATAATTCAAGAATACTTACTTTGAGTATTTATTCTTAAACGAGTTGGACTCGTGCAAATCAAATCGTTGTATGAACATTAGAAGGTCATTAATCAAAGATTAATTAATTGGATTGGATTGATTGACAACATGCTTTGTGTGAATACTTGGATGTATTTGTATGAATAATGTATATCGGATGGATATTACTAGGGTAGAGGCAATTTTGGAAATTGTTGTAAATTCAGAATTTATTAAATTGGACATGCGTGTCCAGCCTTTCACCTCTCTATCTCTTTGTATTTCTCTTCTCACCAATTCCC
Organism: Zanthoxylum bungeanum; assembly: GCA_019454045.1. Classification (NCBI taxonomy): domain Eukaryota; kingdom Viridiplantae; phylum Streptophyta; class Magnoliopsida; order Sapindales; family Rutaceae; genus Zanthoxylum; species Zanthoxylum bungeanum. The sequence goes on from SKCR01023625.1 coordinate 28,177, forward strand.
CTCAATGTAAATGAGGTTTCTTTATGTATTATGTAATTGGGCAGAAGTATGTAATGTGTTAGCGGGAGAGAGACAAGAGAAAGATTTGTTCTAGGAACAAATTGTATCATATATCCATCCGTATATCATTATTAAATTTTATCGCGCCTTATTATGCTTTTAGAATGCATGTTTAAGGGTGTATGATGAGACCTAATCAAAGATAATAAATTGGTTGCCAATTTACGTGAAAAACCATCACTTTAATATTAAGCGTTTTCCTTCCATTGAGTGGTTCTCTCTCAAGATCCAAGATTGACTTTGATTTGTTGGCCAAAGTCAAGATCATTGTCCATCGTGGATGTGTTTGAACCATGAAATCTTTGTTATATATCGCATGTCTTGGGCAGTTGTGACTTGTTGGCCAAAGTCAAGGTCACTTCTGTACATCGACGTGGATTACGAAGTTTTCCATTGTCAATGGGTCGTGCTTAACAGGAATCATTAAGCTTGTTGAGCCAAAGCCAAGGCTTAGTTGATTCAGAGGAAAATGTTAGGAAATATATTGGATATATATTTTGGAGTTGGAGGTCCACCTACCGGATCTAGGAATTGGATGAGGTTCAATTGATCTTAGAGATCTACCTAGTTAAGTTTCATACAGCTTGTTGGCCAAGTCAATGTTGTGTGTTATTTAACGGGATCCTAGCCCACTAGGAAACTGGGTTTCCCGAGTACTCCACAGAGGGTTAGAGGCTCACCGAAAAATAGTGGGAGGCCAGTATTAAATTTTCAATTTCGTTTAATACTTGCTAAACACACTCTTTTATTTTATTTATCGTCGTTATAAATATATATTAGTTGCACTAATATCTTTTATTACTTTCATTGAACAGTTGGACTGTTTTCACAAACTCCACTTGTAGTTGGTTATATAGTTAGACTATAGTAATCATCACATTTTGAGTGTACCCGATATCGTTGATTGGATAGTTGGACTATTGCAATCGAGATGGCTGAAAAGATTAGCGTTAGGGACATCATCCGGGGTGATAATGTCTTTAACGGCTCTAATTTTCCAGATTGGGAGATGAATCTCTGGATTGTCCTGGGAGCCGAGAAGTTGCTATATGTTATAGACAGACCTCTCGGGCCTAAGCTCGGACATGAGCGGGTAGTTGATCATGAGCTTTTGGAAGACTTATTGAGATGATAACTTTACTGCTCAATCCGTCATGCTTGCCGTAATGACTCATCAGTTTCGTCGTCAGAACAAAGGATTTGATCCTTATAGTATGATGTTGAAATTGAAGGATCTTCACAGGTCTAACCTTATATCTCAGAAGTATGAATAGCAAAAGTAGCTCTTTCGCTCGCGTATGTCAGAGGGTACATCTGTCGAGTACTATATGTCACAGATGATTGCTGACATCGAACAACTATGTCAGCTGGGCATAACCTTTGAGGCCGAGACTTCCATAGATTTGATCTTACAGTCTCTGCCCGACTGCTGGAGCGGGTTCATCATGAGCTTTTGGAAGACTTATTGAGATGATAACTTTACTGCTCAATTCGTCATGCTTGCCGTAATGACTCATCAGTTTCGTCGTCAGAACAAAAGATTTGATCCTTATAGTATGATATTGAAATTGAAGGATCTTCACAGGTCTAACCTTAGATCTCAGAAGTATGAATAGCAAAAGAAGCTCTTTCGCTCGCATATGTCAGAGGGTACATCTGTCGAGTATTATATGTCACAGATGATTGCTGACATCGAAAAACTAGGTCAGCTGGGCATAACCTTTGAGGCCGAGACTTCCATAGATTTGATCTTACAGTCTCTGCCCGACTGCTGGAGCGGGTTCGTCATGAACTATAACATGATGAACCAAGAGAAGACTTTTGGAGAGTTGATAGCAATGCTGAAAGAAGCAGATCCAGAGCTTCTGAAGGGAAAGAAGTGCGAGGCGCACCTTACTTCGACATCTCAGAAGGCCAAGGCTTGGCCGAAGGCTTCTGGGGGTGTGAAGGAAAGGAAGAAAAAGGGCAAGGCCAAATCATCACAGTCTTCTGGGAAGACTAAGGACATATCCCAAGATGTCTGCCTACACTGTGGCAAACGGGGTCACTAGAAGCGTGACTGCCGTGAGTACAAGGCATACATGAAGGAAGTAAAGGCGGGCAAGGCTCCGGCTTCAGGTATGTTTGTTATAAACATGTCCACTACTGGTTTTAAAAAATTGGATTTTTGATTCTGGATGTGGTACTCACATATGTATTGATGTGCAGGATCTGCTGAATAGTAGGATACTGGCTTCAGATGAGATCGGCCTGCGAGTCGAAAATGGGATGAAAGTCGCTGTTTTGGCCGTTGGGACCTAGGTTTTGTATCTGCCATTGAGGCATGTAATTACATTATGTGACTGCTATTTTGTACCTAGTTTGACTAAGGAATATCATCTCTGTATATTGTTTAACCCGATGCGGGTATACCTTTGTATTCCGGAACACTGGGTGTTTTGTATATAAAGATGGCATTTTCATATGTATAGCAGATGTTAATGATGGTCTTTATATTTTGAATATAAATGAATCTCAAACATATAATATGACAAACAAAAGGCTCAAATTGAGTAACACAAATGAAACTTATATGTGGCATTGTCGTCTAGGACACATTATCAAGACTCGTATATCTACACTTTCGAAGAGTGGATACATGGACGGATTTGATACTAATTCATATGATGTCTGTGAATCTTATTCATTAGGCAAAATGTCTAAAACACCTTTTAGAGGTAAGGGAGTACGTGTCACCGAACTGTTAGCCCTCGTTCATGAAATGTATGTGGGCCCATGTCTAGCCAGGCTAGAGGTGGATATGAATAATTCGTAACCTTTATGGATGATGCATCACGTTATGGTTATGTGTATCTTACGAAAAATAAGTCGGAAACTTTTGAGAAATTCAAAGAGTTTCGACACGAAGTATAAAAATAGACCGGAAAAAGTATTAAAACATTGCGGTTGGATCATTGTGGAGAATACTTGAGCAATGAGTTTCTTGATTACCTGAAAGAATATGGTATGCTTTCACACTGGACTCCTCCTGGAACACCTCAATTGAACGGCGTGTCCGAACGAAGAAACCGAACTTTGTTGGACATGGTAAGGTCAATGATGAGTTGCACTGAGCTACCAATTTCCTTCAGGGGATACACATTGAATATTGTAATACTTATTTTGAATAAGGTTCCGACAAAGTCTGTTGGACAGACTCCATATGAAATATGGACATGAAAGAAACCGGGTTTCTCATTCCTGAAGATTTGGGAATGCTGGGCATATGTTAAACGTTTGGATGGTACCAAACTAGAACCCAAATCGCATAAGTGCCTATTTGTAATTGGTTATCCTAGGGAAACCAAATGATATTATTTCCACAACCCACAATGGAACAAAATATTTGTTGCTCTGCATGCAGTTTTCCTTGAAAAGGAATTCATAAATGCAGTGGTAAGTGGGAGGAAAGTAGAACTCGATGAAAATTGGAGTGATACTATTCCTTGCACCGACCCCTCACGGAACACGAACAGTTCATCAAAGATGAGACTGTTCCATAATCTTCTAATACACAAGAACCGCGTAGGTCGGAGAGAGTCAGAAAACAACCTAAGAGGTATGGGTTTCTGATCTCACCTCATGTAGATATTAATCTTATTGAGGATAATGAACCAGCTACATATGAGGAAGCAATACAAGGTATCGACTCCGCTTTATGGCAAGAGGCCTTGAAGTCCGAAATGGATTCCATGTATACCAACCAAGTTTGGACACTGGTTGATGCACCAGAAGGCGTTAAGCCGATTGGTTGTAAATGGGTCTTCAAGAAGAAGACAGAGATGGATGGCAACATACAAACGTACAAAGCTAGGCTTGTAGCGAAAGGGTATCGTCAACGACATGGTGTCGATTATGACAAAACGTTTTCACCTGTTGCCATGATTTTTGGATAATGCTTGCGATTACTGCATATTTCGATTATGAAATATGGCAGATGGACGTCAAAACCACTTTTATTAACGGAAACCTTTTGGAGGATGTTTATATACAACACCCTGATGGTTTTATCGTGCCAAAACATGCAAACAAGGTTTGCAAGTTAAATCGATCCATTTATGGATTGAAGCAAGCATTGTGTTATTGGAACCAACGTTTTGATGAGATCATATTACAATATGGTGTCATTCAACAATGATTGTCCTATACATTGATGATGTATTGCTTCTTAGAAATGACATTCCCATATTAAAATCGGTGAAATCTTGGCTTTCATTAAAATTCTCCATGAAATACTTGGGAGAGGCAACCTTTATTCTAGGAATAAGGATCTATTGGGATAGATCTAAAAGTGGTTGACACTCTTCCAGAGCTCGTACATTGACAAAATGTTGAAGAGATTCAACATGGATCAGTCCAAAAAGAGACTGCTGTTGGGTTTTCTAGGTCAAACCAAGATCAATTAAGCAATGAAACATGTGAATACAACAAAGTAAGAATGCGGAAAATACTCACTTTGATCGGATTTTGGATGCGTTGAATACAAAAATTTTCTTCCATGGAATTCGGCCAAGCTCATTGTGTTGATCTTCAAGCTCCAAACTTTGAGTGTTGATTCCAAGCTCAAGGATTGGTTTCCCTATCACCTTTGAATGAATGATTGTGTGTGCTAGCACTCATGATTTTTGAATCAAAAATCAAAGAGAATGAACCTTAGGTTCACACCCAACTTGAGAGAAAAAGAAGAAGGCCATTCGGCCATAGAGAGAGAGAATGAAAAAAATTGTGTGTTGTGATTTTGATTTCCTAAATCAAATAACATTTACCAAATTTCCAAAAAGTTGGTACAAGTCAAGCTTGTGTAAAAAACAAGCAATCTCCAACAACTTATATCAACCAAAAAGTTAGATAAAGTTGACTAGTGATGTGACTTGTGATTTGACATGTGGGCTCCACTTGATTCAAAATCCGAGTGGGCCCGTAACACATCCCGGGCTCGGGTTTGCTAATTCCGAATTAACGAATTTTCCGTTGCGACGTAATTAAATCAAATTTAATTAAATAATTATGCCTAGAAAAATTATTATTCACGTCGTTAGTGAATTAATTCTAAATTAACTTGTTCGCCCGAATTAAAATCTAATTTTAATTCCGTTATGAAATCTAATTTCATATAATATATCGAATATATTATTTTATCGATTAATTCCTAATTAATCGTTCTCTCTCTTTAAATAGTATTTTATCCCAGATAAAATTTCTCCGAAATTAATCCTAGATTAATTTTCTCTCTCTTATAATTAATCCCAGATTAATTATGTTCGAGTCATACGTTATCGGTGAATCTTCGGGAAGCGACCCATGAGATCCCTGGATATGTTGGCAGTAAATTCGGTCATCGGAGTATCCGAATACGTGCGTACCTAGTACCATGTTCTTACAGATTTACAAGACATGGTTGGCTTCTAGCAAAGCATCGTGCCTCCCCAATTCTCCAGAAATATTCTTAATGGAATATATAATCTGTATCAGGCGTTGTATACATAGTATTGCATATTGTGATCCAGTATAAGATGTCACATGCAAGGCCTGGGGCTGGAATTGTGTCTGCCCCGTACGAAGCATATATCAGATCTCTGGTAACTAGTCTCTATAATCGGATAATCATGACCTAGTCATATTATCCCGATGACTACATTACTAAAGAGTACTAGTTCCGTATCCTGCGTGATCATCATCTCTATATGACTGAAGTGATAATTCCATCTTGACATCACACCCAATACACTACGATTCTCCATATACCCAGAAGAGGCGTACACGGAATCTGTTAAAGCCCTAGATGACCAAAATCAAATTATATTGATTGTCGCAAGTATTAGCGATGCAAGTCTCAGGTTAAGACCAAATACACCTACCCTGATTTGGACTTCCATAGACACATAGTCATACTACCAATGAGATTCCGATGGGTCTATCCAGAGCGAAGCTGTTTCCGTACCATCGGTAAACACAACTCTCTATTACACTTGCAGAAGTATCCAATACTTAAATATATGAGAACTATGCCGTTATGCTCCCACAACGCGCACAAGTGCAATACTAGTCTATTCCGCATTATCGATGTCCAATCTCGATAATACTACGACTAGGGATATTTTAATGATTAAACCTTAGTGGATTAATACTGTCTCATATATTATTAATTCAGAACTAATCATATGGACTTTTATCATTTATATATCCCTGTAATCCAATTACAAATGATAAAATAGCAATTTCCTTTGTCACATAGTTAATTTGTACAACAACACCATGTTCTGTACAAATAGTGATGTTATGGGTCATAATTGTCCAACAATCTCCCACTTGGCCTATAGCCAATCACTCAAGTGTCCTACATTTGAACTATGTACGGGTCTCTCAAACTTCTGCTGAGAAACAGCTTTCATCCGCGGATTTGCACTGTTATCATCTGATGCGATTTATTCGATCATAACATTGCCATGATATATTATCCGACGAATCAGATGAAATAATTGAAGTATATATTTGGATCGTTGATGAGACCATTAATTCTTTAGCCTGTGTTGTAGCCTAGCCCAGCCACTAACAGAACTATACCTAATCTAATTAGGATCATTATAGATCCAAATTGCTTCTATTGCTGCCTCAGCTACAACAATATTCCGCTTTTGTTGTTTTTCGGTAACAGTATCTTGCTTGGAAAATTTCCAACTCACTGTTCTGTTATTCAAACTATATAGTACCCTTATTACGACTTATAGTCATTTTTGTCGGTTTGGAAACTTGTAGCGGTGAACCCAGTCACTTTAAGTTTTCCATTTCCATAGCATAAGAAAGCATCATTAGATTATCTAAGATACGTAAGGATCTTAACATCAATCCAGTGACTATCACTTGGATTGGCCTGATTGTGACTCCATATGCTCAAAGCACATGAGACACCAGGTCGCGTACATATTTTCAATGTACAAGTTCTCGGAGAGTGCCAACAACTTTTAGATCTATCCCAGTAGATCCTTATTCCTAGAATAAAGGTTGCATCTCCCAAATAGTCTACGGAGAATTTTCATGAAAGCCAAGCTTTCACCGATTATATTATAGGAATGTCATTTCCAAGAAATGATATGTCTTCATTATATAGGACAATCACTATCAGTGCGCTCCCACTAACCTCCTTATATACACAAGAATCATTTTTGTTTTGAATTAAATCATATATCATTATGATTACATCAAAACGCTGGTTCCAATAACGCAATGCTTGTTTCAATCCATAAATAGATCTAATTAACTTGCAAACCTTGTTTGCTTGTCTTGGTACGAAAAAACCGTCAGGATGTTGTAAACATCCTCCAAAAGGTTTCCGTTTAAGGAAAGTGATTTTGACGTTCAGCTGCCATATTTCATAATTGAAACATGCAGCATTAGCAAGCATTATGCAAATGGATTTAACAATGGCAACGAGTAAAAGGTTTCATCGTAATCGACACAATGTTGATAACGATACCTTTTCGTTACAAGCCTAGCTTTTTACCTTTGTATATTGCCATCCATGTATGTCTTCCTTGAAGACTTATTAAGTACCTATAAGCATAATGCCTTCCAGTACAACAACTAGTGTCCAAACTTGGTTGGTATACATGGAATGCATTTTGGATTTCATGACACTTTGCCATGATAGGTATTCAATACCTTGTATCACTTCCTTATACGTAGTCAGTTCGTCTTCCTCAATAAGATTGACATCTTCATGAGGTGAGATCAGAAACCCATAGCTCTCAGGTTGTTTTCTGCCTCTCTCTGACTTACGCGGTTCTTGTGTATTTGAAGATTATTGGTATAGTTTAATCCCTGATGAACTGTTTGTGTTCCATTAAGGATTCGGTGCCTGGAATAGTATTACTCTGATTTTCATCGAGTTTTACTTTCCTCCCACTTACCACTGCATATAGGTATTCCTTTTAGGAAAACCGCATGTAGAGCAACAATTAAATTGTTCTCTTGTGAGTTGTATAAGTACTATACTTTGCTTATCCTAGGATAACCCATAAACTAGGCACTTATCCGATTTGGGTTCTAGTTTGGTATCATCCAAACATATGCCTAGCATTCCCAAATCTTCAGGAATGAGAAAACCCGATTTCTTTCTTGTTCATATCTAATATGAAGTCTGTCAAACAGATTTTCATGGAACCTTATTCAAAATAAGTTTTGCACTGATTAATGCGTATCCCTAGAAGGAAAATGGTAGCTCAGAGCGACTCATAATTAACCTTACCATGTCCAACAAAGTTCGGTTTCTATGTTCGGACACACCGTCAAAATGAGGTGTTCCGAGATGAGTCCTTTATGAAAGAGTACTATACTCTTTCAAATAGTCGAGAAACTTATTGCTTAAGTATTTTCCATCACAATCCAATCGTGATGTTTTAATACTCTTTCTGGTCTATTTTTATACTTCGTGTCGAAACCCTTTGAATTTATCAAAAGTTCCCTCCATGAAGCTCACGACTTTGGCCTCAATTTTTGTGCTCCATGATTTCTCCAAGCTCCAAGCTTTAAGTGTGCATTCCATGCTCAAGGGTTTGTTTCCCTATCACCTTTGTAAGACTCCAAATGTGTGCTAGCACTCTTGAAATTTTGCCACAAAATTTCTATTTCCCTTTGATGAGTTTCGGCCAAGCCAAAACCTTGGAGAGGGAGAGAATTTCGGTCAAGAAGGAAGAAGAAAAGAGAGAGAGGAAGTTGTAAATTGTATATGGTATTTGATTTTCAAAAACCAAAATAACCATTTACCAAATCTCATTTTCCAAGAAAATGGTACAAGGGTTTAAAAGCCTTTCAACTATACCCATCACTCATGAATAGTGACTGGTTGTCAATCACTCAAAGTGACAAGACATCCATCACTTGAATGACAAGTGATGTGACGCGTGATGTGACTTGTGGGCCGCACTTGAATTCGAAATGCGAGTTGGCCCGCAAACACTCCCGGGCTCGGGTTCGCTAATTTCGAATTAACGAATTTTCCGTTGCGACGTAATTAAATCAAATTTAATTAAATAATTGTGCCAAGCAAAATTACTATTCACGTCGCTAGCGAATTAATTCTAAATTAACTCGTTCGCCCGAATTAAAATCTAATTTTAATTCCACGTCGAAATCTAATTTCGTATAATATATCAAATATATTATTTTATCGATTAATTTCAAATTAATCGTTCTCTCTCTTTAAATAATATTTTATCCCAGATAAAATATCTCCGTAATTAATCCCAGATTAATTTTCTCTCTCTATCAATTAATCTCAGATTAATAATGTGCGAGTCATACGTCATCGGTGAATCTTCGGGAAGTGACCCATGAGATCCCCGGATATGTTGGCAGTAAATCCGGTCATCGGACTATCCGAACACGTACGTACCTAGTACTACATTTTTACCGATTTACAAGACATGGTTGGCTTCTAGCAAAGCACCATGCCTACCCAATTCTCCAGAAATATTTTTAAAGGAATATATAATCTTTATCAGGCGTAGTGTAGGCATTGCATTTTTGCATGTGAAACCCGATGATGAGTCTCAGTTGGAGGCACTACTTTTTAAGTCACGGAAACCGCGGGAAACAGACGTCGGAAGGGAAGAGTCAAGAATTGACTCATATTCGGATTAAGTTCGCTGGTTTAGCTTCGGGTTACTTGTTGGTTTTCCGTTTTAAAAATTATTCCCGCCCCAAAACACTCACAAATCACCTAACCTCGGCCCAAAATCCCCGCAAGCCCCTTGGCCTTGACCTAAAACCCCCGCAAGCCCACACACCTAGCCCACACAAACTAAACCCACCAACCAAAGGCCCACACGCCCACAACAAGGCCCACACGCCCATTCACCCTAATACACACCCAAATTAAATCAAATATTAAGTTAAATATTAATTAGATAATGTGATTAAATAAAATAATAATTAAATCATTTACCAAATTAAATAAAACATAAAATAAAATCATGCCTAATTGAAACAAATCAAATATGTTATATACCTAAATTAAAAAGATGATATGCCTAATTAAAATGAATTATAACAAATTAAAAATATTGACTTCCTAATCTAACAAATTAAATGCCTAATCCTAACCAATCACATATATTGACTTCCTAATCTAAAACAAATTTGTCCCCCCTCAATCTTTGACTTTCCTTGCTCAACACAAAATCAAATCCTTTCATTGTGAGACAAGGTGAAGCCCTAGCCCTTCTCTATATAAACCACAATTTTCCAAGGCATTCCCTCCTCCTAGTTCACGCCCATCACAAGAAATAAAGAAGCAAAGAATTTCCAACCCCCTCTCCAAGCTCTCCATTCACACCATCATAAGAATAAGTAACAAAAAAATATTCTTTTCATCTCCTCCACTCCATAGCCGAACACATCACCCTCCTCAACCCCTCCATAACCAAAAATAACAAGCCTTTATATCCTCCTAAAGCCACTGAAACTAGCCCTATACAGCAGCCCTCCATCACCGAAAATTACAGCCAAAAATCGAACTGCAGTGAACACAAAAACTGCACTGTTTTACACGCCCAAACAGCAGTAATTTAACCCCTAAAACAGCAGAAAAATCCACTTAAAACATTCCCTAAAAACCTTAAAGCAGTAACATAAAAAACTGCACTCGAAGCCTCCTTAAAACCGCAAAAACATCAACCCAAACCCCCTTCAAAAAATGCAAAAACAGTTCACTAATAGGCCTGAAACAGTGAGCAGAAAATAGGAGCAAAACGGAAACCAAACAGCAAGAAAAACAGCAAAACAGTGAGCTAAGACGCTAAACCAGTGAACCAGAGAAGTTGAGGAGCTTTACCCTTCCGATCTCCGTGTAACGCATGTCCGAAAGTCGGCAAAAAAGGTTAGACCTGAGGGTATTTTCCATATTCGTTTTCTGTTTTATTTTTATTATTTATTGAATATTGTTCGCATGATTGTTATGCCAAAATGCATGTTGTGGCATTTGAGTAGATAAATATGCATGTATCATGAAATATTGTATGTTGTGGACTTGGAATGAAATAAAAGATGTGTCAACTCTCGCGGTATATCGGATGGAAACCTGGACATAAATTTCATAGCCGATTCCGAATGGACGGTAATATGATCTGTACTCGGGATACAACTCTACGTACCGCTTGAGTAAACGGCACCCTCTTTTATTTTATGTTGTTTTGGTTTATTTATTTTTCGTCATTTGAATTCTGCATGTTACTTGTTTATGCATGATTCAATCGAGCGCATGGGCTTAGTAATTGCGATGAAAGGTCCCCTATTTGGAGGGGTTAAAATCCTTTACCACGATGCTTTGCCGCACCGGTTGATGTGTGTTCGTTTGAATGCAAGATATGTTCAATCGGGCATACTAAGTTTGATATTATTGTTTTTTAATTCTTTGTATGCATGATGCAATCGAGCACATGGGCTTAGTAAGTGCGATGAAATGTCCCCTATTTGGAGGGGTTAAAACCTTTTACCACGACGCTTTGCCGCCCCGGTTGATGTGTGTTCGGTTGAATGCAAGATACGTTCAATCAGGCATACTAAGTTCGATATTATTGTTTTTAATTTTTTGTATGCATGATGCAATCGAGCGCATAGGCTTAGTAAGTGTGATGAAAGGTCCCCTATTTGGAGGGGTTAAAACCCTTTACCACGACACTTTGCCGCGCCGGTTGATGTGTGTTATGTTGAATGCAAGATATGTTCAATCGGGCATACTAAGTTTGATATTATTGTTTTTAATTCTTTGTATGCATGATTCAATCGAGCCTATGGGCTTAGTAAGTGCGATGAAAGGTCCCCTATTCGGAGGGGTTAAAATCCTTTACCACGATGCTTTGCCGCGCCGGTTGATGTGTGTTCGGTTGAATACAAGATATGTTCAATCGGACATACTAAATTTCATATAGTTATCTTTATCTTTGTACTCATCGTAACGAAAGGCGCATTGGCTTATTGTGTTGGATTAAAAGGTTCTCCATTTGGGGGAAGAGAAGCCTAAAAGGCTACCTTTACCACGATATTTGTCGTGTCTTTCATCTATTGATTGCATCGTCTATCCCTATCTTGGCTCAACCTATTGTCATTGGTGTACCCATATTCTCAGCCCTTGCTTCAGCCTATTACCAGCCAATAGACACACGTCTTCACGTACATACACTTGCACCCTCCACACGTCCCCTGCGCAAGCAATCTACACACATGCCCTTGGCCTCAAGCCATTAGCCACAACAACGCAGGCATAGTCAATCCACAAACTGCCACCCAGACTTGCATGCCACAACACCCACGCTCACGTCCCATTCACTCACGCACACACTGCCATTCACTCACGCATATACAGCCCAGTACCTTAACCTAATACTCACCCACTGACTATCGCTAATTCCCTACCATTGCCTTCACGCCCTGAACTACAAACAGTCCCCACACACTCAAACAATTCACGCAATTCGCCTGCCATTAAGTCGCTTACCACAAGCACAACTCCTCACGCCATAAAGCCACCTTAAACTCACGCACACACTCACAACTCTCACATAAAGCCAACTATACCATTCATGCATGTATTATGAAATCCCATATAGTCATTCTTATCTTTGTACGTATCATATTGAAAATCATGTTTATCCCATTGGTTGCATCATTTACCTTCGTCTTGGCTCAACGTATCATATTACAATTCATATATCCATGTCATGATAGCATTTGAGTATTATTTCTTGTGGTATATCGGATGGAAACCCAGACATAAATTTCGTAGCCGATTCTGAATGGATGTAGTTGCGGTCTGTACTTGGGATACAATTCCACGTTCCAATTGGAAAAGTGCTCACATGGTGCTTGTGTGGTTAGTGTGTGTGCTTGTGTTTTTTTTCGTGAATATAATATGTCATATGAATTGTATTTGTTCGTTGATACTTTGCTCTGTACTTTCAAGCATGCAATCTTAAAGTTAAATATATGTAAATTTAGGTGTTAAGTTTTTATCTTGTCATGGAATTTAGAAGCTCATGATACTCTTGGAAATAAGTGTTACTTAAACTTGGTAAATTATTACGTAAATCCTTTCATTACAAGTGGACTAAGTAAGGGACCATTCTGATGTGAGTTCTAATATAGGTCCCAAGAATCATGAAATCAAGCATAAAAAACGCATGAATACACAAAGGAGTAAGGCGGAATAACATACTCACATTGATGGGTTGAGATGCGAAGAACAAAAACCTTCAAGCCTCTCTCAAAGTCACGGCAACAGCTCCTCCTTGCAGTGGGCTGTGCGGTTTTACTGGTTTTTGTCCTCCAAGAATCGGCCATTGATGAACACCATGGAAGCTCCAAGCTTCAAGCTTCCAAAAATAATTCCAAGCTCATAAATTCGTTTCCTATCACCTATGTATAACCCATGTGTGTGCTAGCACTACTCTTCTTCATTTGCTTCTCAAAATTCGGTCAAACCAGAAGATTTTGAGGAAGAATCGGTTCCAAACCGTGAAGGAGAGGAGAAGAAAAGAGAGGGAAAAGAGAGTGCGTGAGAGGGTGTGAGAGAGAGAGAGAAAATGATTTTAGTTATATATTTATTTTATTTTCCAAAAAATAAAAAAATATATAAATCATTTTATATATATCAAAAGTCAAAAAGCAAAAGTTATTAATGTTTTCCAAAAAATATCACTATTCACATCAATCACTCAAATCAAGTCAATCCAATGTCACATCACTCAAAGTGACATGTGATTTGACGCTTGATGTGACTAGCGATTTGACGCTTGATTTGACTTGCGTGCCGCACTCGAATTCGAAATGCGAATGCGCTCGCAAATAATCCCGGGCTCGGGTTCGCTAATTCCAAATTAACGAATTTTCCGTCGCGTCGTAATTAAATGATTACGCCTAGCGAAATCACTATTCACGTCGCTAACGAATTAATTCTAAATTAATTCGTTCGCCAGAATTAAAATCTAATTTTAATTCCGCGTCGAAATCCAATTTCTAATAATATATCAAAATATTATTTTATCGATTAATTCCAAATTAATCGTTCTCTCTCTTTAATTAATATTTTATCCCAGATAAAATATCTCCGTGATTAATCCCAGATTAATTTTCTCTCTCTTCTAATTAATCCCAGATTAATTAAGTGCGAGTTATACGTCATCGGTGAATCTTCGGGAAGCGACCCATGAGATCTCCGGATATGTTGGCAGTAAATACGGTCGTCGGACTATCCGAACACGTAAGTACCTCGTACTACGTTTATACCGATTTACAAGACAAGGTTGGCTTCTAGCAAAGCGCCATGCCTACCCAATTCTCCAGAAATATTCTTACAGGAATATATAGATCTGTATCAAGCGTAGTATACCGTAGTATTGTGTATATCAGCCCAGTATCGGATAGTCACGTGCTAGGGCTGGGGCTGGATAAGTGTCTGCCCCGTCCGAAGCACATGTCGGATGTCTGGTAACTAGTCTCTATAATCGGATATACATGACCTTGTCATAATATCCCGATGGCCGGCCAGCACTTAAGAGCACTAATACCGTATCCTGCGTGACATCATCTCCACTATGACTGGAGTGATACTTCCGTCTTGACATCACACCCAATACACTACGACTCTCTGATAAACCCAGAAGTGGTGTACGCAGAACCGGTTAAAGCCCTGTACCACCAAGACCAAAGTCTATCGATTATCGTAAGTATTAGCGATGTAAGTCTCAGGTTAAGACTATACACACCTACCTTGATTTCGGCCTCCCATAGACACATAGTCATAATACCAATGGGATTCCGAGGGGTCTATCCAGAGCGAAGCTGTTTCCCGTACCATCGGTGAAACACGACCTCCTATCGCACTTGCATAAGTATCCGATACTTATATATATGAGAACTATGCCGTTGTGCCCTCACAACGCACACAAGTGCAATACTAGCCTATTCCGCATTATCGATGTCCAGTCTCGATAATACTACGGACTAGGGATATTTAATGATTAAACCTTCGGGGACTGATACTGTCTCATATCATTCTCAGTCCAGGAACTAATCATAGGGACCTCTCTTCATTTATATATCTAAGGTGATCTAATCACAAATGATGAGAGTACAATTTCTTGTCACATAGTTAATTTGCTACAACAACACAATGATCTGTGCAAATAGTGACGCTATGGGTCATTTTGTCCAACAATCTCCCACTTGGCACATAGCCAGTCACTCAAGTGTCCTACACCCGAACTATGTACGGTTGGCTCAAACTGCTGAGAAATGCTTTCGTCAGCGGATTTGCATGATTATCATCTTGATGCGATTTATTCGATCATCACATCGCCACGATGTATGATCCGAATGAATCAGACGAATATCTAAGTATGTCTCTGGATCGTTGATGAGACCATTAATTCTTTAGCCTGTGCTGACGCCTAGCTCAGCTGCTAACAGAACTATATCTAATCTAATTAGATTTGTATCGACCCAAATGACTTCTATTGCTGCTTCAGCTGCAGCAACAACCCGCATTTGTTGTTTATTCGGTAACAGTATCTTGCTTGGAAGATTTCCAGCTCACTGTACCGTTATTCAAACTGTATAGTACCGTTTGCGACTTTTAGTCGTCTTTATCGGTTATAGGAACTTGCTACAGTGACCCCAGTCACTTTAAGTTCTCATTCTCCATAGACTAAGACAACATCCTTAGTTCTCTAAGATACTAACGGATGTTCTTAATATTAATCCAGTGACTATCACTCGGATTGGCCTGTTTGTGAATCCATATGCTCAAAGCGTATGATACACCAGGTCTTGTACATTTTTCAATGTACGGTTTCTAGGAGAGTATTTCGAAAGCCAAGCTTTCGCCGATATTTATTTTATGGGAATATCATTTCCAAGAAATGACGTATTATCATTATTTTATAGGACAGCCACTGTCAGTGCGCTCCCACTAACCTCCTTATATACACAAGAATTATTTTCGTTTTGAATTAAATCGTACACCATTATGATTATATCAAAACGATAATTCCAAGAACCTAATGCTTGCTTCAATCCAATCATGGATCGAATAACCTGCATTATCCAAATGGATTTACCGTGGCAACAGGTAAAAGGTTGAATCGTAATCAACACAATGTTGATAACGATACCTTTCCGTTAAAGCCTAGCTTTATACGTTGGTATGTTGCCATCCATGTATGTCTTCCTAGAAGACTTTTAAGTACCATTAGGCACAATGCCTTGTGGTACATCAACTAGTATCCAAACTGGTTGATATACATGGAATCCATTTCGGATTATATGGCACTTTGCCATAATTAGGGAGTTGATATCTTGTATCACTTCCTCATACGTAGTCAGTTGGTATTCCTCAATAAGATTCACATCTTTATGAGGTTAGATCAGAAACCCATACCCCAGGTTGTTTTCTGACTCTGTCCGACCTACGCGGTTCTTGTGTATTCGAAGATTAATGGTAATAGTCTCATCCTGGATGAACTATTCATGTTCCATTAAGATTCAGTGCCTTGAACAGTATTACTCCGATTTCCATCGAGTTATACTATCCTCCCACTTACCACTGCATATCGGTATTCCTCTCAGGAAAACCGTATGGTGAGTAACAATCTAATTGTTCTCTTGTGAGGTGTATAAGTACAATACTTATGGTATCCCTAGGATAACCTACATTTGGCACTTATCCTATTTGGGTTTTAGTTTGGTATCATCCAAACATATGCCTAGCATACCCAAATTATCAGAATGAGAAACCCGGTTTCTTTCCCGTTCATATCTAATATGATATCTGTCAAACAGATTATTATGGAACCTTATTCAAAATAAGTTCTTGCACTGTTTAAAGCTTATCCGTTGAAGGAAATGGTAGCTCAGAGCGACTCGTGATTAACCTTATTATGTCTAACAAAATTCGGTTAATCCGTTCGGACACACCGTCAAACTGACGTATTCCGGGAGGAGTCCTTATTTGAAAGAATACTATACTCTTTCATATATACTAGAAACTTATTGCTTAAGTATTTTCCATTACAGTCTTACCATGACGGTTTAATACTTTAGCCGATCTATTTGTCTATTTCGTGTCGAAACTCTAAAAGTTTCCGATTTGTGTTTCAAAAGAAACACATAACCATACGCGATGCCACATCCGTACAGGTCACGAAATATTCATATCCATATCTAGCCTAGCTAGACATGGGCCCACTTGCTTCACTATGAAGTAGGGCTAACAGATCGGTGGCATTTACACTTTTACCAAGTAAATAGTGTTTTAGGCACTTTGCCCAAATAGACTAGATTCGTAGACTTTATTTGAATGGAATCAAATCAGTCCTAGTACCCGCTCTTCAAAAGTGCGGATATACGATTCTTGTTTAGTAGTGTCCCTGACAACTATGCCACAATTAAGTTTCTTAACTGATCAAATCAGTTTGAGCTATTTATTTGTCATGTTATATATTTGAGATATTATTTATATTCAAAATATAAATCCTGTTATTCACATCTAATGTGTTTATCTCAATATCATCTTTATATAATGAAACACTTTAGTGTTCTAGAATATAAAGGTACACCCGCAGCGGGTTATACGCGATATAGAGATAAATTTCTAGTCAAACTAGCTACATTATAACAGTTTCTAAATTTAAGTACTAACCCGAAGGTAGTTCCTAAATTCAGGTATCTACGGTTAAAACAGCGACTTTCGTCCGTTTTCAATTCGCAGATAAATCTCTATTGAAGTCAGTATCCTGTTCAAAACAGATTCTGAACATCAATATATTTTATGTACCACACTAAGTATTTAAAATCCAATTTCAATACTAGTTGTGAACATAATTATGACAATCATATTTGAAGTCAGAGCCTTGCTCGTCTTCTATTCCTTCTTAGGATATGTCCTTTATCTTCCCAGAAGATTATAATGATTTTGCCTTTGCCTGTTTCAACACTCCAGAAGCCTTTGGCCAAGCCTCGTGTTTCTGGAATATCGAATTAAGGTGCGCCTTGCGCTACAAGCTTAATATATTATTTTATCAAATAAAATAACCTATTAATTTCCAGGACCATCCTGAAACTTTATTCCCAATTTGAAAATTAAACCATTTAAACACATTTTCCCCAGGATTATGTTTTAAATGTCAATCTTTCAATTATATCTTGATTCTAATAGTCCAACTATTTAATCAACGATTTGTGGTACTATTTATTATAATGATTATAATAGTCCAACTATATAATCAAATATAATTTAAATTAATTAACCTCAATTACATTGATTACTATAATCCAATTATAAAATCAACTGTAAATCGAAATTAATTAATTCAAATATATTGATTAATATAATCCAATTATATATAATCAAATATAATACAGTCCAACTGCTTATTAAAACAACAATTTAAATATTAGTCCAACTAACATTTAATCTAACGACGAAATAATTTGAATGAGCGCGTATGGCGAGTAATTGAACGAGTATTGCAAATTCAATTCTTGCCTCCCACTATTTTTCGGCGAGCCTCTAACCCTCTGTCGAGTACTCGGGAAACCGTGTTTCCTAGTGGGCTAGGATCCCGTTAAATATCACACAATCTTGACTTTGGCCAACAAATTGTATGATAATTAACTAGGTAGATCTCGAAGATCAATTGGATCCCATCCAATTCCTAGATCCAGTAGGCGGATATCCAAATCCTAAACATATATCTTATATATGCCAATACATCCAATGTATTACCTAACCTTTTTCCTCTGAATCAACTAAGCCTTGGCTTTGGCACAACAAACCTAGTGATCCCAGTCAAGCGCGACCCATTGACCATGGAAAGCTTCGTAATCAATGTCGATGGACAAGAAGTGGTCTTGACTTTGGCCAACAAACCACAACTTGGACAAGACACCGATATGGAACAAAACTCTCGTGATTCAAACACATCTTCGACAGACAAAGGGCTTGACTTTGGCCAACAACCCAATGCCAATCTCGGATCTTGAGTGAGAATCACTCAATGGAAGGAAAAACACTTGATATTGAGCGAGGGTTTTTTCGTGCAATTGGCTACCAATTTATTATCTTTATTAAGGTCTCATCATCATACACCCTTAAACATGCATTCTAAACACATAATAAGCGCATATGAAATAAAATAATAATGATATGCGGATGGATACTTTACATTGATCCTAGATCAAATCTCTCATTTTCTCTCTCCAAAGCTAGCACATGTATTTACTTCTACCCGTTACACTACACTTCTAAAGAAACCTCATTTACATTGAGGGGAATAGGTGAGAAGAGAATACAAAGAGTATAGAGGTGATAAGGCTGGACACGCAGGTCCAATTAATAAATCAAATTTATTACAATTTCCAAAATTGTCCCACCCGACTAATATCCATCCGATATACATTATTCATGCATCGCAACCATGTATTCATACAAGCATGTTATCAATCAATCTAATCCAATTAATTAATCTGATAATTAGTGATCATCCAATGTTCAAACAACGATTTGATTTTTGCGTGAGTCAAACTCGTTTTGCGAATAAGTACTCAAAGTACGAATTCTTGAAATTAAATTAAACTACATAATTAAATCCAATTTAATACGCATTTAATTCTAATTCACTATTTAATTCCAAATTAAATATTACACTTTTATTAACGAACCTTTACGACTTAAATTCCAAATTTAATCGCAACGGGTCTCAAAGCCCGATTAACATCTAATGTTTATTTAATTAAAGTCCAATGGGCTTTTAATTAATTTCTATAAGGCGTGGACTTTTGGTCAACTCGGGTCAAACCGAATAACCAAAATCCAATCCGGGAGTTACCCCATAAGCCCAGAAATCAATTTTGGCCCATTAGGCCCAATTAAATAATTAAGGTCCATTAAGTCATAATTGGACTTTATGGATGCGGTTTTAGGCCCAATTGGATCCAACCAAATTGCCTAAACTCAACTTTGTACAACAAAGCCCAAAAGCCCAATTACAACCTTTAAGGCCCATTTCCAAAATAAGCCCAATTAATTAACTTATAAAATTCTAAATTCCATAATTAATTAACCTAAGTGTAATACACAATTAACCACCCAATTAATATTTCTAAAACATCAATTAGCATACTTAATCATGCACTTTAACATTAAATAGTGTCCAACACAATTTATTAAAATCAAACCCAATTTACATGCTTTTGTTCTCGGCAATTAGGGGTTTTTCCAATCCGATTCGGTTTCAATCCAATTGAATCCACAATCATCATTTCCCAAATCAATTCAATTCATCCAATGAATTAAAATCAAAAAACACAATGAATTTCAAATTCAATTGAATTCGGCCAAGCCACTTTAATTTGGGAAAAATGTTCCAAATCAAAATTCAATCAAATTGAACTTCAAAACAACATTACCCAATTGTTTTAAGTCATCCAATGATCAAACAAACAAAATCACCAAGAAATTTAGGGTCTTTTAATTTCGGCCAACATAAGCAATTTGGGGAAATTTGTTCCAAACACAATTTCAACAAATTGATCCAATCAATCTTAAATAAACATACTTTAAGCATTCTCATTCATCCAATTTCACAAAATATGCTCAAAATCAAGTTTACCCAAATTTGTCACTTTATGCCAACATAAAAAATTGGGGAAATTTGTTCCAAACACAATTTCTTCAAATTGATCCAATCAATCATTAATTCAACAACATTTAAGCATACTTAATCAATCAATTTAATCAAATCATGCTTCAATTGATTTTACCCAATTTGTCATGCCCAAAATTTAGGGAAAATTGAATCCAATCCAATTTCATGAAATTGATCATACACAACTTCAATTCAACCTCATTCAAGCATACTTCATCAAACAATTCAACCAAATCATGCCTAAATCGAGTTTACCCAATTTTAACCCTAACTTTTTCATGCTTGATAATAGCTCAAGATACCATTGTTGAGTTCTAATATAGGTCCCAAGATCATGAAATCAAGCATAAAAAACGCATGAATACACAAAGGAGTAAGGCGGAATACATACTCACATTGATGGGTTTGAGATGCGAAGAACAAAAACCTTCAAGCCTCCCTCCAAAGTCACGGCAACAGCTCCCCTGCAGTGGGCTGTGCGGTTTTACTGGTTTTTGTCCTCCAAGAATCGGCCATTGATGAACACCATGGAAGCTCCAAGCTTCAAGCTTCAAAAAAATTCCAAGCTCATAAATTCGTTTCCCTATCACCTATGTATAACCCATGTGTGTGCTAGCACTACTCTTCTTCATTTGCTTCTCAAAAATTCGGTCAAACCAGAAGATTTTGAGAAGAAGAAATCGGTTCCAAACCGTGAAGGAGAGGAAGAAGAAAAGAGGGGAAAAGAAGTGCGTGAGAAGTGGGTGAGAGAGAGAGAGAAAATGATTTTAGTTTATATATTTATTTTATTTTCCAAAAACAAAAAAACAATATTATAAATCATTTTCATATATACAAAAGTCAAAAAGCAAAAGTCTATTAATGCTTTTCCAACAACTATATCACTATTCACATCAATCACTCAAATCAATCAATCCAATTGTCATATCACTCAAAGTGACATGTGATTTGACGCTTGATGTGACCAGCGATTTGACGCTTGATTTGACTTGCGTGCCGCACTCGAATTCTAAATGCGAATGCGCTCGCAAATAATCCCGGGCTCGGGTTCGCTAATTCCAAATTAACGAATTTTCCGTCGCGTCGTAATTAAATGATTACGCCTAGCGAAATCACTATTCACGTCGCTAACGAATTAATTCTAAATTAATTCGTTCGCCCGAATTAAAATCTAATTTCAATTCCGCGTCAAAATCCAATTTCTAATAATATATCAAATATATTATTTTATCGATTAATTCCAAATTAATCGTTCTCTCTCTTTAACGATACTTTATCCGAGATAAAATATCTCCGTGATTAATCCCAGATTAATTTTCTCTCTCTTCTAATTAATCCCAGATTAATTAAGTGCGAGTTATACGTCATCGGTGAATCTTCGGGAAGCGACCCATGAGATCTCCGGATATGTTGGCAGTAAATACGGTCGTCGGACTATCCGAACACGTAAGTACCTCGTACTACGTTTATACCGATTTACAAGACAAGGTTGGCTTCTAGCAAAGCGCCATGCCTACCCAATTCTCCAGAAATATTCTTACAGGAATAAATAGATCTGTATCAAGCGTAGTATACCATAGTATTGCGTATATCGGCCCAGTATCGGATAGTCACGTGCTAGGGCTGGGGCTGGATAAGTGTCTGCCCCGTCCGAAGCACATGTCGGATGTCTGGTAACTAGTCTCTATAATCGGATATACATGACCTTGTCATAATATCCCGATGGCCGGCCAGCACTTAAGAGCACTAATACCGTATCCTGCGTGACATCATCTCCACTATGACTGGAGTGATACTTCCGTCTTGACATCACACCAATACACTACGACTCTCTGATAAACCCAGAAGTGTGTATGTAGCAGAACCGGTTAAAGCCCTGTACCACCAAGACCAAAGTCTATCGATTATCGTAGTAATAGCGATGTAAGTCTCAGGTTAAGACTATACACACCTACCTTGATTTCGGCCTCCCATAGACACATAGTCATATTACCAATGGGATTCCGAGGGGTCTATCCAGAGCGAAGCTGTTTCCCGTACCATCGGTGAAACACGACCTCCTATCGCACTTGCATAAGTATCCGATACTTATATATATGAGAACTATGCCGTTGTGCCCTCACAACGCACACAAGTGCAATACTAGCCTATTCCGCATTATCGATGTCCAGTCTCGATAATACTCCGGCTAGGGATATTTAATGATTAAACCTCTGGGGACTGATACTGTCTCATATCATTCTCAGTCCAGGAACTAATCATAGGGACCTCTCTTCATTTATATATCTATGGTGATCTAATCACAAATGATGAGAGTGCAATTTCCTTGTCACATAGTTAATTTGCTACAACGACACAATGATTTGTGCAAATAGTGACGCTATGGGTCATTTTGTCCAACATCCGAACCCAACGGTTTGAGGTCTTCCCTTGCGAGGGGTGAGTGCGGCCTTAAATCTCATTTTCCCGGTTCACACCGAGTTGCAACTCCATTATTCTCCGATTTAGCCCCCCGCGGGCTACTTCGTACTCCTAACCGGGCCGCGACTCCAGTTCTTGTGTCCCACAGTCTGGCGACTCCACTGGGGATAGAGAATCAGCCCCGAAATATTGTCTTGTAGTGTTTGGATTTATGTTCTAATTGACCGTGTCTATAGTGGATGAAATGGGGGTTTAATCAAAGGCATTCTGAGACTAGGTAATGGTTTGGTGTCTTCCTTCACTCACTACCTTTCTAGAAGGAAAAGTTGTGAAGGCACCTAGATAGCCATATACTCGTAGCCTATTGTTATGGAATAATTTGGAGGACTCGTTGTTTATTCCTGACACCAAGCGATAAGAGCCTAAGAGACTTGGGTATTTAAGTGAGCCTCGCTCCACCCTCCCTCTGGGGAATCTACAACGGGAAATCCATTTGACAGTCAGTCACACACCATAGCTCCTTGGCACATACCTTAGTGTATAAAAAAGGGTGCATTCACTTGGTCGCTCGAACCCTTGATTGGGGAGACCTAGTTGAGGGCCATCCTTCGCCGGTGAGAGCCTTTGTCTACACTCTTGCGAACCCACCCATAGATCAGGGTTGTATGGTTAAAGTAACAATTATTTCCTTGAGTATGCGCTTGTGGACCATCCTCATTTAGATGCAGTTGGACTATTGTCAGAAATGCGGACTTGCTGGGCCATTTAAACTGGGGCGAGTTCGTACCTTATGACTATTAGGCCCAAAGCTTCTGAAATGTTGATGGGCCATTACGTAGAAATTATTACTTTATGTTTGCATTATCTTTATTTTATGCTTGTGTTTGGGAACATCGTCGTTTGGATCCATTTGGACAATTTGTCATGGGATATGGGCTTGTTGGGCCATTTAAATTGTGACAAGAACGTATTTTATGACGATTGGGCCAAAGGCTTCTAAGTGTTGATGGGCCACTTTGTGCTTGTGTTCGGAACATTACCATTTGGATTTAGTTGGGCTCCTTGTCATGAGATGTGAACTCGTTGGGCCATTTAAACTGGGATGAGTTCACTCCTATGACAATTAGCTCGAAAGCTTCTAAAATGATAATGGGCCGATTTGTTCGAAAATTTTAATTAATTTAGTATGTTATATATGTTACATGCATCTCATGCACCTCATACATACATCATGTTAACACCCTCTATGTCTCAAAAAGACATCATAGATACCGTTTGGGTTAGAGAAGGGACAAGGCTCATTAAAAGAAAAGTAACAGTCATGAGTGAATCCGGTAACGAAGTATCCCGTATGGATTAGTTAGAGAACGGTCTCGCCAAGATCACTGAACAGTTGCATGCTTTGACTACTGTTGTGGCTGGTATAGCCGGGTCTCGTGTTGGGGGTGGTTCTGGGGATGTGAGGCAAGAGGAACCTCCGAACAGATTGGGGGAAGATATCCCCACTTTTGATGATGATATGGCAGAGTATGCAGCATGCAGAGTATCTGGGTCTCAGGCAGAGTTACAAAAGCTCTGGGATCAGGTTGAGTCAGTTACCCGCAAGATGAGGGGTAAGAATGAGGATTTGCTGGATTATGAGGCACTGACTTTCGAGGAACAGTTGCCGGCACAGTTCAAGATGCCTGATATGGCTAAGTTTAACGGGAATGGGGATCCAAGGGTGTATCTCCGACAGTTTGTATCAGTCATGAGTTCAGTTGGCTTATCTCAGCGCCAAGTGCAGAAAATGTTTGGAATGTCGCTCGAGGGAGCTCCCGTGGTGTGGTACCACAGTTTGGAGAAGAAAGTGAAGGAAGATTGGAGGGAGTTGGCTGATGCTTTCCTGAAGCAGTATGTCACTGACCTAGAGATCGATCTGTCACTCCGTGATCTTGAGAATGTTAATCAGAAATCGGAGGAGAGTTTTAAGGAATATGTGGACCGATGGAGAGGTCAGTTGTTGAAGATGCAGACTAGGCCTTCGGAGAAGGATCAGATTAAAATGATTATCAAGGGCACCAAGCCCTCCATTTACAGCAAGTTGAGGAGGATGACCTCCATGATTGCAGACTTTTGGCAGTTGAGGGAAACTGTCATGGACATTGAAGACGAAGAGGCGGAAAACAGGAAGTTTTATGGATTAAGTAGGAGGCCTATTGGAGGGACATTGGGAACTAAGCCTGTTTCTACTGAGATTGCCGCTATCCGGAACCAGAGATTTTCTAACTTGGGAAGGCCCTTGTCCAAGGTGCTAGAGAAATTGAAGAGGCAAGGGCTCTTAAAACCCTTGGAAGCCAAACCATTACCCAATCCCCCACCATCACATTATAACCTAAGCCTTTACTGTCACTTTCACCAACAAAAGGGCCATGAAACCGACAACTACGCCCGACTCCGCCATGAAATCCAAGACCTGATAGACTCCAAGAAAATACCTGACCCAGAAATAGAACAGCCTGATACACACAGAAACCCCTTACCCAACTACCGTTCCATACCACCACCAGCCTATATGATCAATTCTGGCCTCCCAGAAGACCTTGTCCTAAAATCCTTTCACCCTCTAGCCTTTTGCCTAGAATCTGGGATAGTACTAGTGAAGATGAGACTGAGCAGGGAAAAAACTTTTGGCTTGATTTCTCTAGCAGTGATGAGGAAAAAGTGAGGGGAATGACGCGCAGCGGTCGTTTTTACAATGATATGGCAGAAAAGGGTAAGGAAGTTTTGATAGATGGTAGAGAAGTGGTTGAGACTGCAGAAAATACTGAGGGGGATATAGTGCTGAGGCAATTGAGGAAGACTAGAGCACAAGTGAGTATCTGGGAACTGTTATGTGCATCTCGGGAGCATAGGCAGGCCATGGTTGAGGCATTGAGCAAGATTGTGGTACCGGAAGATGCCAACCCTGCAATGTTTGTTGGGTCGGTTCAGAAAGAAGCTTTGCAGATATCGTTTTCTGAGGATGAACTCCCGGCGGAGGGAAGAAATCATAATAA
The DNA here is from genome assembly GCA_019454045.1 of Zanthoxylum bungeanum. Lineage (NCBI taxonomy): Eukaryota > Viridiplantae > Streptophyta > Magnoliopsida > Sapindales > Rutaceae > Zanthoxylum > Zanthoxylum bungeanum. The sequence goes on from SKCR01023625.1 coordinate 54,434, forward strand.
GCCTCTATTTATCAGGGCCGAGGTGAGGGGCAAGAGAACTTCATGTGTGATGGTGGATGACGGTTCGTCCATCAATGTGTGCCCGCTGAAAATTCTGGCGAGATTGGGTATGAAAGCAACAGACTTGGACCCCTCCAGCATGACTATTAAGGCTTATGATGACAGTAAAAGGGGAGTTGAGGGTACTTTTGTGGCTATGGTCAAGGTAGGTCATATTGAAAATGAAGTTGAGTTTACAGTGCTGGACATCCCAGCCACTTTTGCCTTATTGTTGGGAAGGCATTGGTTTCACAAACTTAGGGGCGTGCCTTCCACTTTACATTAGATGATCAAGTTCCCGCATGAGGGAAAAGTTATTACTATTCGGGCTGAGGTAGACAATGCCGTGACCGCCTTGGAGATAGAACCTTTCACGAGGTTTCAGGTGTCAGCTACTTTTGAGGAGTGGGTGGATCCTAGGGTGGCTAGGATCATGAAAATAATGAAGTTTGAACCGGGTGAAGGTTCAAGATTGCCAGATTTTAGAGGACAGACTACTCGGAAGGGTTTGGGGTACAAATCTGATGAAGAAAAGCCGAAGGTTAAGAAAAAGGGCCTGAAACTGATGGAATGTTTTGTGAAAGCTTCAGGATATCAAGGGGAGCCTGAACCTGTGGAAATTAATGGGATTGTGGTGCCTGGATTTGAGATCTTCCAGGATTTGTTGGGTGAGAAACCGCTCACTAAAGAAGCTGTGGAAGCAGAGAATTGGGAAGAAGAATTGATGAAGTTGGAGAGCCTGACTCTGGGAGAGGACGAAAAGCCTGAGGAAGACCTGGTTGCAGAGGAAGAAGTGTCTATAGATGATGAAGACATTTACCTTCCTGATTTGTTTGAATGTACTTCCGCATTATCCAATAATAAAGACATTTCTTTTGCTTACTTACCTGAGTCATTTCCATTTACTCTGCATGAATCAAACATATTTGATATCAGTTCGGCTAGAACTACTACATTTAACTTGGGTACGCTTGAGAACCCCAAGGAAATTCTGATTGCAAGTGAAGTTACCTCCGAAGAGAGGGAGAAACTAGAAGAAGTGTTGGTCAGATATGCCAAAGTGTTTGCTTGGTCCTATGAGGACATGCATGTGGTAGACAGAAACATCGCCCAACACACAATACCAACTTATCCGAATATGAGGCCAGTAAAACAGAAACTCCGATGGATGAGACCAGAATGGGTTGAGAAAGTCAGAGAGGAAGTTAAAAAACAGATAGATGTGGGGTTCCTGGAAGTAGTGAAGTATCCTGAGTGGTTGGCTAATATAGTGCTGGTGCCAAAGAAAGACGGGAAGGTCAGAATGTGTGTAGACTACAAAGATCTCAACAAGGCTTGTCCAAAATATGATTTTCCTCAGCGGCATATAGATGTTCTGGTTGATAGTGTGGCTTTATCTGCTATGTATTCATTTGCAGATGGGTTTTCAGGTTACAATCAGGTTCTCATGGCTGAGGAAGACAAACACAAGACTGCATTTGTTACCGAGTGGGGTACTTACTGTTACAAGGTAATACCATTTGGTCTTAAGAATGCGAGAGCTACTTATCAGCGGATGGCCACTACACTTTTCCATGACTTGATGCACAAAGAGATTGAGGTGTATGTGGATGACATGATGGTGGAATCAGAGACAAGAGTTGGGCATATTAAAGCACTGGAAAGGTTCCTTCAGAGAGTTGACAGATACAACCTGCGGCTTATTCCCAAGAAATGCGTGTTTCGGGTGACATCAGGGAAATTGCTTGGTCATACAGTGGGAATGGGCGGAATAGAGGTAGATTCTGAGAAAATCAAGGCAATCATAGAAATGCCTGCACCGAAGACAAAAATAAGTCAGAGCATTCTTGGGAAAGATTCAGTACATCAGTCGGTTCATCGCCAAGTTGACATCAGTATGTGAGCCTATCTTCAAACTGTTGAGAAAAGATCAGCCAGTGAGATGGAATGAACAGTGTCAGATAGCCTTCGACAAAATCAGAGAGTACTTGGTAAAGCCTCATGAGGCTCGGTATCAAGAAGTAGAGAAGATCTGTCTTGCCGTGGTATGGGCTTCCAGAATGTTGCGACATTATTTCCAGTCTTATAAGATCCAGGAAAATCCTCTGAAATATCTTCATTCGGTGCCTTCACTAGTGGGAAAATTGGGCAGATGGTTGGTATTGCTGACAGAGTTTGACATTGAGTATCTCACCTCCAAAGTGATCAAAGGGTGAGCAGTAGCAGAGTTTCTGGCATTGCAACCTGTGGAGGGGGATCAGTATAAGTTTGAATTTCGAGATGAAGAGATCCAAGCAATAACAGTTCAGAGATGGAAGATGTATTTTGACGGAGCAGTGAATTACAATGGAGCCGGAATTGGGATCGTGATAGTGACCCCAGAGGGAGAGACTTTGCCTTTAGCCAAGAGGTTGACATTCAGAGTGACTAACAACATGGCCGAGTATGAATCATGTGCTTTTGGTTTGACAGCATTGATAGCCTTGAAGGCCGGGAGTGTGGAAGTCTACGGAGATTCTATGTTGGTGGTCTAGCAGATGCGAGGAGAATGGGAATTGAAAGAAGAACGGTTGAAACCTTACCTTTTTCACCTCAGAAATTTGGCACAGGTTATCCCCGAGTGTAAGTTTTAGCACTTACCGAGAGAAGAGAATCAGATGGCAGATGCATTGGCTACACTTGCAGCAACTTGGGAAAATCCAGAAAAGTTAGTGATGAGACCATTGATACTGACAACAGCAAGCAGACATGTTAATGAGATAGAAAGAATTCTGGAAGTTGAGGTCGACGACGGAAAACCTTGGAATTATAACATTCAGAGGTATCTGGAACATAGTGAACTCCCGAAAGGGGCATGCAGAAAAGACAGAATAGCCATTCAGAAGTTAGCTTCCCAGTATGTGATTTTGAAAGGGGAATTGTACAAGAGGCAAGCAAACGGTATTCAGTTGAAGTGTTTGAGAAAAGAAGAAGCTCAGTATGTAATGGAAGAAATACACGCCGGGGTATGTGGTCCGTACATCAACGGGTTGAATCTGTCCCACAAGATAGTGAGACAAGGTTTTTATTGGTCAACCATGGAAACAGACTGCACGAAGATGGTAAAGCACTGTCATGACTATCAAGCACATGGTAATTTGAATCACTTACCACACACAGAGTTGCGCGGGTTGTCAGAGCCGTGGCCTTTCTCAGCATTGGGAATTGATATGATTGGAGAAATTCGACCGAATGCATCGAATGGGCATCGCTTCATAGTAGTGGCCGTAGATTACTTCTCGAAGTGGGTGGAAGCCGAATCATTCCGCAATGTTACAGCAAAACAGATGGAAAAGTTTATAGCTCGGAACCTCATTTGTCGGTATGGTATGCCGCATCATATAGTGACAGACCGTACAGGCCGCAGGCATATGGGGCAGTTGAGGCAGCCAACAAGACTATAAAGACGATTTTAGCCAAGATGACAGAAAATTGCAGAGATTGGGCCGAGAAATTACCGTATGCTTTGTGGGGGTACAGAACATCAGTAAGAACAGCAACATGGACCAAACTTTACTCTTTGGTCTATGGAATGGAAGCAGTATTGCCAGTAGAAGTGGAAATACAGTCTATGAGGGTATTAGCAGAGGCAGAATTACCGGAACAGGAGTGGGCCGCACAGAGGTTTGATCAGTTAGCACTATTGGATGAAAAGAGAATGAAGTCTTTGTATCACATGCAGTTGTATCAGAAGAGACTAGCCCGATCATTCAATAAGAAAGTACGCCGCACCAAGATCAGAAAGGGTGATTTGGTACTTAAGCAGTCGAGGCCGTCGATGACAGATCCGAGAGGAAAATTCAGACCTAACTGGGAAGGACCTTACATAGTGCAGAAGGTAATGTGAAATGGAGCAGTGAGGCTATCAGACTTGGAAGGAAACGAGTTCACCGAGCCGATCAACGTGGACAGATTGAAACAGTACTTTGCCTGAGGGAGAAATGACCAAGCAGTCACCAAGGTAATTGGTAGAAGACCTAACCTAACGGAGTAGGAAAATCATTCATGCATACATGTAACATTGCATTCTTTCCGTGTTTGTTTTTGTTTTGTGTTCGCAGGTTCGAAGAAAAGAGAAAGCGGCAGAAATGAGCCAAACAGCGTCAGCGCAGTTTCAGTTTTGGAGATGAGTCCCAGAGGGTGAGGCCCACATCAATAATTTTTGGGGATAAGTCCCAGGCGGCGAAGCCCGTATCGGCTTGGGGGGAAGCCCCACATCATCATCAGTTTGGGGGCGAGGTCTCTATTGTCAGCGGTGTTGGGTCGAGGTGCCAAGGGCCCAGGTGCCCCCGTTGTCGGATGTAGTTCCGGGATGCGTCCCAGGGTCGAGGTGCCCATTACATCATCAGTTTGAGGGCGAGGTCCCTATTATCAGCGGTGTTGGGTCGAGGTGCCCAGGGTCGAGGTGCCCCCGTTGTCGATTGTAGTTTCGGGATGCGTCACAGGGTCGAGGTGCTTATTGTCAGTGGTATTGGGTCGAGGTGCCCCCGTTGTCAGTTGCAGTTATTGGGATGCATCCCAGGATCGAGGTCCACTGCAGCACCAACTCAGCTCGAGGCAGCAGATAAGCCAGGTAAGTGAAAATGCATTGCATAACTTTGATAGGATTGTTCAAAGTCACACATTGCACAAGCCCCACCAAAATGGGGGCGACTGTAGGCATTGCATTTTTACATGTGAAACCCAATGATGAGTCTCAGTTGGAGGCACTACCTTTTAAGTCACAGAAACCGCGAGAAACAGACGTTGGAAGGGAGGAGTCAAGAATTGACTCATATTCGAATTAAGTTCGCTGGTTTAGCTTCGGATTACTTGTTGGTTTTCCATTTTAAAAATTATTCCCGGCCCAAAACACTCAAAAATCACCTAACCTCGGCCCAAAATCCCCGCAAGCCTCTTGGCCTTGACCTAAAACCCCCGCAAACCCACACACCTAGCCCACACAAACTAAACCCACCAACCAAAGGCCCACACGCCCACAACAAGGCCCACACCCATTCACCCTAATACACACCCAAATTAATCAAATATTAAGTTAAATATTAATTAGATAATGTGATTAAATAAAATAATAATTAAATCATTTACCAAATTAAATAAAACATAAAATAAAATCATGCCTAATTAAACAAATCAAATATGTTATATACCTAAATTAAAAAGATGATATGCCTAATTAAAATCAATTATAACAAATTAAAAATATTGACTTCCTAATCTAACAAATTAAATGCCTAATCCTAACCAATCACATATATTGACTTCCTAATCTAAACCAAATTTGTCCCCATCAATCTTTGACTTTCCTTGCTCAACACAAAATCAAATCCATTCATTGTGAGACAAGGTGAAGCCCTAGCCCTTCTCTATATAAACCACACTTTTCCAAGGCATTCCCTCCTCCTAGTTCACGCCCATCACAAGAAATAAAGAAGCAAAGAATTTCCAACCCCCTCTCCAAGCTCTCCATTCACACCATCACAAGAATAAGTAACAAAAAAATATTCTTTTCATCTCCTCCACTCCATAGCCGAACAAATCACCCTCCTCAACTCCTCCATAACCGAAAATAACAAGCCTTTATATCCTCCTAAAGCCACCGAAACCAGCCCTAAACAGCAGCCCTCCATCACCGAAAATTACAGCCAAAAATCGAACTGCAGTGAACACAAAAACTGTACTGTTTTACACGCCCAAATATCAGTAATTTAACCCCTAAAACAGCAGCAAAATCCACTTAAAACTTTCCCTAAAAACCTTAAAGAAGTAACATAAAAACTACACTCAAAGCCTCCTTAAAACCGCAAAAACAGTAACCCAAACCCCCCTAAAAAATGCAAAAACAGTCCACTAATCGACCTGAAACAATGAGTAGAAAATACAGAGAAAACATGAGCAAAACAGAAACCAAACAGCAAGCAAAACAGCAAAACAGTGAGCTAAGACGCTAAACCAGTGAACCGGAGAAGTTGAGGAGCTTTACCCTTCCGATCTCCGTGAAACGCAAGTCCGAAAGTCGGCAAAAAAGGTTAGACCTGAGGGTATTTTCCACATTCATTTTTTGTTTTATTTTTATTATTTATTGAATATTGTTCGCATGATTGTTATGCTAAAATGCATGTTGTGGCCCTTGAGTAGATAAATATGCATGTATCATGAAATATTGTATGTTGTGGACTTGGAATGAAATAATAGATGTGTCAACTCTCGCGGTATATCGGATGGAAACCTGGACATAAATTTCATAGCCAATTCAGAATGGACGGTAATATGATCTGTACTCGGGATACAACTCCACGTACCGCTTGAGTAAACGGCACCCTCTTTTGTTTTATGTTGTTTTGGTTTATTTATTTTTCGTCATTTGAATTCTGCATGTTACTTGTTTATGCATGATTCAATCGAGCGCTTGGGCTTAGTAAGTGCGATGAAAGGCCCCCTATTTGGAGGGGTTAAAATCCTTTACCACGATGTTTTACCGCGCCGGTTGATGTGTGTTCGGTTGAATGTAAGATATGTTCAATCGGGCATACTAAGTTTGATATTATTGTTTTTTAATTCTTTGTATGCATGATGCAATCGAGCGCATGGGCTTAGTAAGAGCGATGAAAGGTCCCCTATTTGGAGGGGTTAAAACCCTTTACCACGACGCTTTGCCGTGCCGGTTGATGTGTGTTCGGTTGAATGCAAGATACGTTCAATCAGGCATACTAAGTTCGATATTATTGTTTTTAATTCTTTGTATGCATGATGCAATCGAGCGCATAGGCTTAGTAAGTGTGATGAAAGGTCCCATATTTGGAGGGGTTAAAACCCTTTACCACAACACTTTGCCGCGCCGGTTGATGTGTGTTCGGTTGAATGCAATATATGTTCAATCGGGCATACTAAGTTTGATATTATTGTTTTTAATTCTTTGTATGCATGATTCCATCGTGTGCATGGGCTTAGTAAGTGCGAGGGGTTAAAATCCTTTACCACGATGCTTTACCGCGCCGGTTGATGTGTGTTCGGTTGAATACAAGATATGTTCAATCGGACATACTAAATTTCATATAGTTATCTTTATCTTTGTACTCATCGTAACGAAAGGCGCATGGGCTTATTGTGTTGGATTAAAAGGTTCTCCATTTGGGGGAAGAGAAGCCTAAAAGGCTACCTTTACCATGATATTTGTCGTGTCTTTCATCTATTGATTGCATCGTCTATCCCTGTCTTGGCTCGACCTATTGTCATTGGTGTACCCATATTCTCAGCATTGCCTTCATCAGCCTATTACCAGCCAATAGCCCAACGTCTTCACGTACATACACTTTCACCCTCCACACGTCCCCTGCGCAAGCAATCTACACACATGCCCTTGGCCTCAAGCCATTAGCCACAACAACGCACGCATAGTCAATCCACAAACTTGCCACCCAGACCTGCATGCCACAACACCCACGCTCACGTCCCATTCACTCACGCACACACTGCCATTCACTCACGCATATACAGCCCGGTACACTAACCTAATACTCACCCACTGACTATCGCTAATTCCTACCATTGCCTTCACGCCGTGAACTACAAACAGTCCCCACACACTCAAACAATTCACGCAATTCGCTTGCCATTAAGCCGCTTACCACAATTACAACTCCTCACGCCATAAAGCCACCTTGCACTCACGCACACACTCACAACTCTCACATAAAGCCAACTATACCATTCATGCATGTATTATGAATCCCATATAGTCATTCTTATCTTTGTACGCATCATAGTGAAAAGCATGTTTATCTCATTGGTTGCATCATTTACCTTCGTCTTGGCTCAACGTATCGTATTACAATTCATATATCCATGTCATGATAGCATTTGAGTATTATTTCTTGTGGTATATCGGATGGAAACCCAGACATAAATTCCGTAGCCGATTCCGAATATACGGTAGTGCGGTCTGTACTTGGGATACAATTCCACGTACCACTTGGAAAAATGCTCACATGTGTGCTTGTGTGGTTAGTGTGTGTGCTTGTGTTTTTCGTGAATATAATATGCCAATGAAGTTGTATGTTCGTTGCTACTTTGATGTACTTTCAAGCATGCAATCTTAGATGTGAAATATATGTAAATTTAGGTGTAAGTTTTATCTTGTACATGTGAATTTAGAAGCATGATACTCTTGGAAATAAGTGTTACTTAAACTTGATTAAATTATTACGTAAATCCTTTCATTACAAGTGACATAAGTAAGGGACCATTCCGAACCCAACGGTTTGAGGTCTTCCTTTGCGAGGGGTGAGTAAGGCCTTAAATCTCATTTTCCCGGTTCACACCGGGTGGCGACTCCATTATTCTCCGGTTTAGTCCCCCGCGGGCTACTCCGTACTCCCAACCGGGCCATGAGCCCGGGACAACATGCGTCATCCAGTTCCTGTGTCCCACACGTAGTATACGTAGTATTACATATTACGATCCAGTATCGGATGTCACGTGCTAGGCCTGAGGCTGGAATTGTGTCTGCCCCATTCGAAGCACATATCGGATCTCTGGTAACTAGTCTCTATAATCGGATAAACATGACCTAGTCATAATATCCCGATAGTTGCAGCATATAAGAGCACCAGTTCCGTATCCTACATGATCATCATCTCCACTAAGACTGGAGTGATACTTCCATCTTGACATCACACCCAATACACTACGATTCTTAATATACCCAGAAGAGGCGTACACAGAACCTGTTAAAGCCCTGGACGACCAAAAAAAAGTATATTGATTGTCGCAAGTATTAGCGGTGCAAGTCTCAGGTTAAGACCAAATACACCTACCCTGATTCAGACTTTCATAGACACAAAGTCATACTACCAATGGAATTCTGAGGGGTCTATCCAGAGAGAAGTTGTTTCCGTACCATCGGTAAACACAACCTCCTAGTATACTAGCATGAGTATCCTATACCCAAATATATGTGTTGGACAGTTATGACCCATAGCGTCACTATTTGTACAGATCATAGTGTTGTTGTACAAATTAACTATATGACAAATGAGATTACTCTCTTATCATTTGTGATTAGATCACCAAGATGTATAAATGATAAGAGGTCCTTATGATTTGTTCCTGGATTGATTTGAAATGAGATAGTATCAATCCACGAAGGATAAATCATTAAACATCACTAGTCATAGTATTATCGAGATTGGACATCGATAATGCGTAAAATACTAGTATTATACTTGTGCGCGTTGTCAGGGCATAATGTTATAGTTCTCATATATTTGGGTATAAGATACTGATGCAAGTGTAATAGAAGGTTGTGTTTTACCGATGGTACGGGAAACAGCTTCGCTCTGGATAGACCCCTCGGAATTCCATTGGTAGTATGACTATGTGTCTATGGAAGTCCGAAATCAGGGTAGGTGTATTTGCTCTTAACCTGAGACTTGCACCGCTAATACTTGCGACAATCAATATGCTTTGGTTTTAGGTCGTCCAGGGCTTTAACAGGTTCTGTGTACGCCTCTGCTGGGTATATTGAGAATCGTAGTGTGTTGGGTGTGATGTCAAGACGGAAGTATCACTCCAGTCATATGGAGATGATGATCGCGCAGGGATACAGAACTGGTTCTCTAAGGGTTGCAACCATCGGGATAATATTACTTGGTCATGATTATCCGATAATAAAGAGACTAGTTGCTAGTGATCCGATATATGCTTCTACGGGGCAGACACTATACCAGCCCCAGGCCTTGCATGTGATCATTCGATACTGGATCGAAATACGCAATACTACGTATACTACGTATGATATAGATCGCTTATTCCTGTAAGCATGTTTCTGGAGAATTAGCTAGGCATGGCGCTTTGGCAGAAGCCAACCTTGTCTTGTAAATCAGTACAAACGTAGTACGAGGTACTTACGTGTTCGGATAGTCCGACGACCGAATTTACTGCCAACATATCCGGGGATCTCATGGGTCGCTTCCCGAAGATTCACCGATGACGTATGACTCGCACTTTATTAATCTGGATTAATTAGATGAGAGAGAAAATTAATCTGGGATTAATTACAGAGGTATTTTATCTGGGATAAAATATCATTTAAAGAGAGATAACGATTAATTTGGAATTAATCGATAAAATAATATATTCGATATATTATACGAAATTGGATTTCGACGCGGAATTGAAATTAGATTTTAATTCGGGCGAACGAGTTAATTTAGAATTAATTCGTTAGCGACGTGAATAGTGATTTTGCTAGGCATAATTAATTAATTACGTCGCAACGGAAAATTCATTAATTTGGAATTAGCGAACCCGAGCCCGGGAGTGTTTGCGAGCGCATTCGCATATCGAATTCAAGTGCGGCTCACAAGTCACATCAAGCGTCAAATCATTAGTCACATCAAGCGTCAAATCACATGTCACTTTGAGCGATGTGACAAGTTGTCACTTGATTGATTGATGGTGGTAGATGGATAAGCTTTTAATGCTTGTACTTTTTGACTTTTTGAAAATAAAAAATTGGTATATGGTGAATTGATTTTAGAAATCAATTATCTAATACACATTTTTTTCCATCTCTCTCTCCTTCTCTCTTCTTCCTCTCTAACGTCCACAAGGGCTGTTTCTCTTCTGTTTTCTGTCCAGAAATGCCGAGAATAAAGAGGAGAAGCCATGGTGATTTTGTGGCTAAATCACCAAGTACTAGCACACCAAATGAGGACATGCGAAGGTGATAGGGAACCGCATTTGTGAGCATGGAATAACCACCCAAAAAAACTTGGAGCTTGGACCAAAAATGGAGGAAGAAAAACAGTGGACTGCCGAGCTTCATGGAGAGTAGAAAATGGATTTTTGTTCTTCACCGCATCGCCTTAACCGATCATTGTGAGTATTCCGCAACTCCTTGATGTATTCACATGTATGTTTTATGCTTATTATTCGATCCTTGGGACCGTAGAACTCCAACAATGGTATCAGAGCCAGGTTGAAAAAGCATGAAACTTGATTTAGGGTTAAAATTGGGTAAAATGATTTTGAGCATGATTTGGTTGAATTGTTTGATTAAGTGTGCTTAAATGGTGTTGAATTGAAGATTTATTGGATCAATTTCATGATATATTGTTTGGAACAATTTTGCCCAAAATTATTGCTTGGCCGAGAATATCTTATGCCCTAATGTCTTGGATTTTTTAATTTTGATTCATTGGATGAGTTGGAATCAATTGTGAATGATGATTTAATGTTGATTAAAGATTCAATTGGATTGGATTTGTAATTTGACATAAAAACCCTAAAAGCCGAGACATATATAACATGTATTGGGTTTTATTTTTGATTAAATTGTGTTGGACACTATTTGATGTTAATGAGCATGATTAATTGTACAAATTTGTGTTTTGGAAATATTGAATTGGGTAATTAATTATGCAATACACTTTAGAATAATTAAATTATGAAATTGGATTTTTGGTGATTTAATTATTTGGGCTTAAATTGGATTTGGGCTTGTAATGTTGTAAATGGGCTTATTGGGCTTGGTTGTACTAAGTTAGGTTTAGGCTAAATTGGTTAGATCCAATTGGGCCTAAAACCGCTTCCATAAAGCCCAAATGTGACTAATAGACCTTAATAATTTAATTGGGCCTAATGGGCGTAAATTGATTTCTAGGCTTATGGGGTTACTCCTTGATTGGGCTTTGGTTATTGGGTTTGACCCAAGTTGACCAAAAGTCCACGCCTTAAAGAAATTAATTAAAAGCCCATTGGACTTTAATTAAATTAACGTTGGACGTTAATCGGGCTTTGAGACCCGTAACGATTAAATTTGGAATTTAAGTCGTAAAAGGTTCGTTAATAAAGTGTAATATTTAATTTGGAATTAAATAGCGAATTAGTATTAAATACAAATTAAATTGGATTTAATGTTGTAGTTTAATTTAATTCGAGAATTCGTACTTTGAGTACTTATTCGCAAAACGAGTTTGACTCGAGCAAAATCAAATCGTTGTTTGAACATTGGATGGTCATTAATTATCAGATTAATTAATTGGATTAGATTGATTGATAACATGCTTGTGTGAATACATGGTTGCGATGCATGAATAATGTATATCGGATGGATATTAGATGGGTGGGGCAATTTTGGAAATTGTTGTAATAAATTTAGAATTTATTAAATTGGACCTGCGTGTCCAGCCTATTACCTCATTTCTCATTGTATTTCTCTTCTCACCTATTCCCCTCAATGAAAATGAGGTTTCTTTAGAAGTGTAGTGTAACGGGTAGAAGTAAATACTTGTGCTAGCGAGAGAGAGGAAAGTGAGAGATTTGATCTAGGATCAATGTGTTAAGTATCCATCCGCATATCATTATTATTTTATTTATACACGCTTTATTATGTGTTTAGAATGCATGTTTAAGGGTGTATGATGATGAGACCTTAACAAAGATAATAAATTGGTTCCCAATTTGCACGCGAAAAACCCTCACAAAATATTAAGCGTTTTTCCTTCCATTGAGTGATTCTTACTCAAGATCCAAGACTGGCATTGGTTTGTTGGCCAAAGTCAAGACCTTTGTCCGTCGAGGATGTGTTTGAATCACGAGAGCTTTGTTACATATCGGTGTCTTGTCCAAGTTGTGGTTTGTTGGCCAAAGTCAAGACCACTTCTTATCCATCGACATTGATTAAGAAGCTTTCCATGGTCAATGGGTCACGCTTAACTGGGATCACTAAGTTTGTTGTGCCAAAGCCAAGACTTAGTTGATTCAGAGGAAAAAGGTTAGGCAATATATTGGATATATTGGCATATATAAGATATATGTTTCGGACTTGGATGTGCCCCTACTGGATCTAGGAATTGGATGGGATCCAATTGATCTTAGAGATCTACCTAGTTAATTATCATACAATTTGTTGGTCAAAGTCAAGATTGTGTGACATTTAACGGGATCCTAGCCCACTAGGAAACACGGTTTCCTGAGTACTCCACAGAGGGTTAGAGGCTCGCCGAAAAATAGTGGGAGGCAAGTATTGAATTTACAATATTCGTTTAATAACTTGCCATACGCGCTCATATCAAATCATTTGTCAAATAAATTAAATGTTAGTTGGACTAATATTTAAATCGTTGTTTTAAATAAACAGTTGGACTGTATTCAAACTAATTCATTATAGTTGATTATATCATTGGATTATAGTAATCAATATATTTGAATTAACCATTTCAATTAATAGTTTATTTTATAATTGGATTATAGTAATCAATATAATTGAATTTAATCTATTAAATTATAGTTGATTATATAGTTCGACTATAGTAATCATTATAATAAATAGTACCTAAATCGTTGATTAAATAGTTGGACTATTAGAATCAAGAAAAATTGAAAGATTGACATTTAAAACATTATCCTAGGGAAAATGTATTTAAATGGTTTAATTTTCAAATTGGGAATAAAATTTCAGGATGGTCCTGTAAACTAATAAGTTACTTTATTTGATAAAATAACATATTAGGCCTAAGCCCATAGTTAAGCAAATAATAGAGCAAGATATTTGGAATATTCATGTGATGATAACTATAGTGCTTAATCCGTTAAACTTGCCGAATAGACTCCTTAATTTCTTAATCATAAATATGGATTAGATTCTTATAGTATGATAATGAAATTGAAGGATCTTTATAGATCTTAGAAGTACTAAATTGCAATATAAACTCTTGGAGAGTTAATGACTTTTCTCAAGGAGACAAAGTCAAAGTTTGCAATAAGGCAAGAAGCGCAAGGCACATCTTAATTCGACATTTCAGAAGGCCAAGGCTAGGCCGAAGGCTTCTGGAGTGTGGAAAAGGGAAAAGGCAAAATCATTATATTCTTCTGGGAAAATAAAGGACATATCCCAAAATATCTGCCTAAATTGTGGCAAACGGGATCGCGGAAACGTGACTGCCGTTTGAACAAAGCAGACATGAAGAAATTGAAGACGGGCAAGGCTCTGACTTCATATATGTTTGTCATAAATATGTTCACTACTAGTATTAAAATTGGATTTTAAATACTTAGTGTGGTGCATAAATATATATTGATGTGCAGAATCTGCTATGATCAGGATATTGACTTCAGTAGAGATTTATCTGCGAATCGGAAATGGGAAAACTGTCACTGTTTTAATCGTAGATACCTAAGTTTAGGAACTACCCTTCAGGTATGTACCTAAAATATGAAATTGTTAAAATGTAACTAGTTTGACTAGATACATTATCTCTATATCAGTATTCATCCGTTGCGGATATACCTTTATATTCTAGAACACTAAAGTGTTTCATTATATAAAGATGATATTGAGATAAACACATTAGATGTGAATAACAGAATTTATATTTTGAATATAAATAAATCTCAAACATATAACATGACAAAAAAATAGCTTGAACTGAATTAATCAGTTGAGACTTATAAGTGGCATTGTTGTCTGGGACACAATTTAAACAAGACTCGTATATCCACACTTTCGAAGAGTGGATACTAGGATAAATTTTATTCTATTCAAATAAAGTCTACGAATCTAGTTTATTGGGCAAAGTGCATAAAACACGTTTACTTGGTAAAAGTGTAAATACCACCGATTTGTTAGCCCTAGTTCATAGTGAAGCAAGTGGGCCCATGTCTAGCTAGGCTAGAGGTGGATATGAATATTTTGTGACCTTTACGGACGTGGCATCGCGTTATAGTTATGTGTCTCTTTTGAAACACAAATCGGAAACTTTTATAGTTTCGACACGAAATAGACAAACAGATCAGTTAAAGTATTAAACCGTCATGGTAAGACCGTAATGGAAAATACTTAAGCAATAAGTTTCTTATATACTTGAAAGAGTATAGTATTCTTTCAATGAGGACTCCTCCCGAAACACGTCATTTTGACGGTGTGTCCGAACAGAGTAACTGAATTTTGTTAGACATGATAAGGTTAATCATGAGTCGCTTTGAGCTACCATTTCCTTCAAAGGATACGCATTAATAGTGCATAACTTATTTTGAATAAGGTTCCATACAAATCTGTTTGATAGACTTCATATTAGATATGAACAGGAAAGAAACCGGGTTTCTCATTCCTAAAAATTTGGGTATGCTAGGCATATGTTTGGATGATACCAAACTAGAACCCAAATTGGATAAGTGCCTAAGTTGTGGGTTATCCCAGGGAAACAAAAGTATATTACTTATACAACTCACTAGAGAACAATGTAATTGTTGATCGCCATGCAGTTTTCCTAAGAGGAATACCTATATGCAGTGGTAAGTGGGAGGAAAGTAAAACTCGATGAATATCGGAGTAATACTTTTCCTGGCACCGAATCCTAATGGAACACAAATAGTTCATCTAGGATGAAACTATAACAGTAATCTTCGAATACACAAGAACCGTGTAAGTCGGAGAGAGTCAGAAAACAACCTGAGGTATGGGTTTCTGATCTCACCTCGTAAAAGATGTCAATCTTATTGAGGAACACCAACTGACTACGTATGAGGAAGTGATACAAGGTATCGACTCCCTATTATGGAAAAGCTCCATGAAGTCCGAAATGGATTCCATGTATAACAACTATGTTTAGACACTAGTTGTTGTACCACAAGGCATTATGCCTATTGGTACTATATAAGTCTTCAAGGAAGACATACATGGATGGCAACATACCAACGTACTAAGCTAGGCTTGTAGTGAAAAGGTATCGTTATCAATATTGTGTCGATTACAACGAAACCTTTTACCAGTTGCCACGGTAAATCCATTTGGATAATGCTTGCTGATGCTGCATGTTTCATTCATGAAATATGGCAGCTGGATGCCAAAACTACTTTCCTTAACGGAAACCTTTTGGAGGATGTTTATAACATCCTGACGGTTTTTTCATACCAAAACAAGCAAACAAGGTTTGCAGGTTATTCGATCCATAGATGGATTGAAGCAAGCATAGCGTTCTTGGAATTATCGTTTTAATGTAATCATAATGGTATATGATTTAATTCAAAATGAAAATGATTCTTGTGTATATGAGAGGGTTAGTGGGAGCGCACTGACAATGAAAGTCCTAAATAATGATAATACGTCATTTCTTGGAAATGATATTCCCATAATACTATCGGTGAAAGCTTGGCTTTCTTGAAAAATTCTCCGTAGAATTCTTGGGAGACAACCTTTATTCTAGGAATAAAGATATACTGGGATAGATTTAAAGTTGTTGATACTCTCCGAGAATTCGTACATTAATAAATGTACGCGACCTGTTGTCTCATACGATTTGAGCATATGGATTCACAATCAGGCCAATCCAAGTGATAGTCATTGGATTGATGTTAAGAACATCCTTTAGTATCTTAGATGAACTAAGGATGTTGTCTTATACTATGGAGAAAGAGAACTTGAAGTGACTGGGTTCACTGTTGTAAGTTTTCTAACCGATATAAACGACTATAAGTCGCAACAAAGGTACTATAAAGTTTGAATAACGGAACGGTGAGCTGGAAATCTTCCAAGCAAGATACTGTTACCGAATAAACAACAAATGCGGGTTATTTCTGCGGCTGAGGCAGCAATAGAAGCAGTTTGGGTCGATATTAAATCTAATTAGATTAAATATAGTTCTGTTAGTAGCGGATCTAGGCTACAACGCAGGCTAAAGAATTAATGGTCTGATCAACGATCCAAATATATACTTCGATATTCATCTGATTCGTTCGGATCATACATCATGGCGATGTGATGATCGTATAAATCGCATCATATGGTAATCATACAAATCCGCTGACGAAAGTCTTTTCTCAGTAATTTGAGCGAACTGTACATAGTTCGGGTGTAGGACACTCGAGTGACTGGCTATATGCCAATTGGGAGATTGTTGGACAGTTATGATCCATAGCGTCACTATTTGTACAGATCATGGTGTTGTTGTACAAATTAACTATGTGACAAAGGAGATTGCTCTCTTATCATTTGTGATTAGATCACCAAGATGTATAAATGATAGGAGGTCCTTATGATTTGGTTCTGGATTGAGATGATATGAGACAGTATCAATCTACGAAGGATAAATCATTAAACATCCATAGTCAGAGTATTATCGAGATTGGACATCGATAATGCGTAAAAGACTAGTATTACACTTGTGCGCGTTGTGAGGGCATAACGGCATAGTTCTCATATATTTTGGTATAGGATACTAATGCAAGTGTAATAGGAGGTTGTGTTTTACCGATGGTACGGGAAACATCTTCGCTCTGGATAGACCCCTCGGAATTCCATTGGTAATATAACTATGTGTCTATGGAAGTCCGAAATCTGGGTAGGTGTATTAGGTCTTAACCTGAGACTTGCACCGCTAATACTTGCGACAATAAATATGCTTTTGTTTTAGGTCGTCCAGGGCTTTAACAGGTTCTGTGTACGCCTCTGCTGGGTATATTGAGAATCGTAGTGTGTTGGGTGTGATGTCAAGACGGAAGTATCACTCCAGTCATATGGAGACGATGATCGCGCAGGGATACAGAACTGGTTCTCTAAGGGTTGCAACCATCGGGATAATATGACTTGGTCATGATTATCCGATAATAAAGAGACTAGTTGCTAGTGATCCGATATATGCTTCTACGGGGCAGACAATATACCAGCCCCAGGCCTTGCATGTGATCATCCGATACTGGATCGAAATACGCAATACTACGTATACTACGCCTGATATAGATCGCTTATTCCTGTAAGCATGTTTTTGGAGAATTGGGTAGACATGGCGCTTTGCTAGAAGCCAACCTTGTCTTGAAAATCGGTACAAACGTAGTACGAGGTACTTACGTGTTCGGATAGTCCGACGACCGAATTTACTGCCAACATATCCGGGGATCTCATGGGTCGCTTCCCGAAGATTCACCGATGACGTATGACTTGCACTTTATTAATCTGGGATTAATTAGATGAGAGAGAAAATTAATCTGGGATTAATTACGGAGATATTTTATCTGGGATAAAATATCATTTAAAGAGAGATAACAATTAATTTGGAATTAATCGATAAAATAATATATTCGATATATTATACGAAATTGGATTTCGACGCGGAATTGAAATTAGATTTTAATTCGGGCGAATGAGTTAATTTAGAATTAATTTGTTAGCGACGTGAATAGTGATTTTCCTAGGCATAATTAATTAATTATGTCGCAATGGAAAATTCGTTAATTTGGAATTAGCGAACCCGAGCCTGGGAGTGTTTGCGAGCGCATTCACATTTCGAATTCAACTTCGGCTCGCAAGTCACATCAAGCGTCAAATCATTAGTCACATCAAGCGTCAAATCACATTTCACTTTGAGTGATGTGACAAGTTGTCACTTGATTGATTGATGGTGGTAGATGGATAAGCTTTTAATGCTTATACTTTTTGACTTTTTGAAAATCAAAAATTGGTATATGGTGAATTGATTTTAGAAATCAATTATCTAATACACATTTTTTTCCATCTCTATCTCCTAATCTCTTCTTCCTCTCTCACGCCCACAAGGGCTGTTTCTCTTCTGTTTTCTGTCCAGAAATGCCGAGAATAAAGAGGAGAAGCCATGGTGATTTTGTGGCAAAATCACCAAGTGCTAGCGCACCAAATGAGGACATGCGAATGTGATAGGGAACCGCATTTGTGAGCATGGAATAACCACCCAAAAAAACTTGGAGCTTGGACCAAAAATGAAGGAAGAAAAACAATGGACTGCCGAGCTTCATGGAGGGCAGAATACGGATTTTTGTTCTTCACCGCATCACCTCAACCGATCATTGTGAGTATTCTGCAACTCCTTGATGTATTCACATGTATGTTTTATGATTATTATTTGATCCTTGGGACCGTAGAACTCCAACAATATGAGAACTATGCCGTTATGCTCCCACAACGCGCACAAGTGTAATACTAGTCTATTCCGCATTATCGATTTCCAATCTCGATAATACTATGACTATGAATATTTAATGATTAAACCTTCGTCGATTGATACTTTCTCATATCATCTCAATCTGGAACTAATCATAAGGACCTTTTATCATTTATACATCTTGGTAATCTAATTACAAATGATAAAAGAGCAATTTCCTTTGTCACATAGTTAATTTGTACAACAACACCATGATCTGTACAAATAGTGATGCTAACGGTCATAATTGTCCAACAATCTCCCACTTGGCCTATAGCCAATCACTCAAGTTTCTTACACCCGAACTATGTACGGTTTGCTCAAACTTCTGCTGAGGAAAGGCTTTCGTCAGCTGAGGAAATCCTAAGCCTTGGCTGAAACTTGAACCCTAAAATGCTCATGGTAAATTTTGAATTTTGACAATTGGATTTGTTAAATGCATGAAATGAATATTGATTGTTGATTTAATTGGATTGAAATCAAAATTGAATGTTATTCTATGTAATTGCCGTGAGTTTGAGCATGTTGATGGATTAGTTGATTTTGCTTCAATTTTGTGTTGGACATGAATTTGAAATTAAGCATGATTAATTGGATTAATTAGTGTTTTGGAAACATTAGATTAATTGATTAATTGTGTTAATTACAATTTAAATTGAATTAATGTATTTTTGGAATATTATGTTAATTTAATTTGTTGTAATTGGGCTAATGGGCTTGGTTGGGCCAAGTATGATTTTGGACAATTGGGTTGGATCCAATTGGGCCTAAAACTATTTCCATTAAGTCTAAATATGACTATTGGGCCTTTAAAATTTATTTGGGCCTATGAACCTAAATTGATTTTTAACATATGGTGATTCCTATTTGGGCCTTGACATTTTGGGTTTGATCCATTATAGCCAAAGCCCATGCCTAAAGAATTAATTGAAAGCCTATTGGACTTTAATTGAATAGTATTGAATGCTAATTGGGCCTTTGAGACCCATTTAGATTGGATTTGGAATTCAAGTCTAAAAGGCACTATATAAATGTAATTATTTAATTTGGAATTAAATATGAATTAGTATTGGATACAATTTAAATTGGATTTAAAATTATAGTTCGATATAATTCAAGAATACTTACTTTGAGTATTTATTCTTAAACGAGTTGGACTCGTGCAAATCAAATCGTTGTATGAACATTGGATGGTCATTAATCAAAGATTAATTAATTAGATTAGATTGATTGACAACATGCTTTGTGTGAATACTTGGATGTATTTGTATGAATAATGTATATCGGATGGATATTAGTAGGGTAGGGGCAATTTTGGAAATTGTTGTAAATTCAGAATTTATTAAATTGGACCTGCGTGTCCAGCCTTTCACCTCTCTATCTCTTTGCATTTCTCTTCTCACCAATTCCCCTCAATGTAAATGAGGTTTCTTTATGTATTATGTAATTGGGTAGAAGTATGTAATGTGCTAGCGGGAGAGAGACAAGAGAAAGATTTGTTCTAGGAACAAATTGTATCATATATCCATCCGTATATCATTATTAAATTTTATCGCGCCTTATTATGCTTTTAGAATGCATGTTTAAGGGTGTATGATGAGACCTAATCAAAGATAATAAATTGGTTGCCAATTTACGTGAAAAACCCTCACTTTAATATTAAGCGTTTTCCTTCCATTGAGTGGTTCTCTCTCAAGATCCAAGATTGACTTTGATTTGTTGGCCAAAGTCAAGATCACTGTCTATCGTGGATGTGTTTGAACCATGAAATCTTTGTTATATATCGCATGTCTTGGGCAGTTGTGACTTGTTGGCCAAAGTCAAGTACACTTTTGTACATTGACGTGGATTACGAAGTTTTCCACTGTCAATGGGTCGTGCTTAACTGGAATCATTAAGCTTGTTGAGCCAAAGCCAAGGCTTAGTTGATTCAGAGGAAAATGTTAGGAAATATATTGGATATATGTTTTGGAGTTGGAGGTCCACCTACTGGATCTAGGAATTGGATGAGGTCCAATTGATCTTAGAGATCTACCTAGTTAAGTTTCATACAGCTTGTTGGCCAAGTCAATGTTGTGTGTTATTTAACGGGATCCTATCCCTCTAGGAAACTGGGTTTCCCGAGTACTCCACAGAGGGTTAGAGGCTCACCGAAAAATAGTGGGAGGCCAGTATTAAATTTGCAATTTCGTTTAATACTTGCTACACGCACTCTTTTATTTTATTTATCGTTGTTATAAATATATATTAGTTGCACTAATATCTTTTATTGCTTTCATTGAACAGTTGGACTGTTTTCACACACTCCACTTGTAGTTGGTTATATAGTTAGACTATAGTAATCATTACATTTTGAGTGTACCCGATATCGTTGATTGGATAGTTAGACTATTACAATCGAGATGGCTAGAAAGATTAGCGTTATGGACATCATCCTGGGTGATAATGTCTTTAACGGCTCTAATTTTCAAGATTGGGAGATGAATCTCAGGATTGTCCTCGGAGCCGAGAAGTTGCTCTATGTTATAGACAGACCTCTCGGGCCTAAGCTCGGACATGAGCGGGTAGTTGATCATGAGCTTTTGGAAGACTCATCGAGATGATAACTTTACTGCTCAATCTTTCATGCTTGCCGTAATGACTCATCAGTTTCGTCGTGAGAAAAAAAGATTGGATCCTTATAGTATGATGTTGAAATTGAAGGATCTTCACAGATCTAACCTTAGATCTCAGAAGTACGAATAGGAAAAGAAGCTCTTTTGCTCGCGTATGTCAGAGGGTACATCTGTCGAGTACTATATGTCATAGATGATTGCTGACATCGAACAACTAGGTCAGCTGGGCATAACCTTTGAGGCCGAGACTTCCATAGATTTGATCTTACAGTCTCTGCCCGACTGCTGGAGCGGGTTCGTCATGTACTATAACATGATGAACCAAGAGAAGACTCTTGGAGAGTTGATAGCAATGCTGAAAGAAGCAGAGCCAGAGCTTCTGAAGGGCAAGAAGTGCGAGGCGCACCTTACTTCGACATCCCAGAAGGCCAAGGCTTGGCCGAAGGCTTCTGGTGGTGTGAAGGAAAAGAAGAAAAAGGGCAAGGCCAAATCATCACAGTTTTCTGGGAAGACTAAGGACATATCCCAAGATGTCTGCCTACACTGTGGCAAACAGGGTCACTATAACCGTGACTGCCGTGAGTATAAGGCATACATGAAGGAAGTGAAGGCGGGCAAGGCTCCGGCTTCAGGTATGTTTGTTATAAACATTTCACTACTGGTTTTAAAAAGTTGGATTTTTGATTCTGGATGTGGTACTCACATATGTATTCATGTGCAGGATCTGCTGATTAGTAGGATACTGGCTTCAGATGAGATCGACCTGCGAGTCGAAAATGGGATGAGAGTCGCTGTTTTGGCCGTTGAGACCTATGTTTTGTATCTGTCATTGAGGCATGTAATTACATTATGTGACTGTTATTTTGTACCTAGTTTGACTAAGGAATATCATCTCTGTATATTGTTTAACCCGATGCGGGTATACCTTTGTTTTCCGGAACACTGGGTGTTTTGTATATAAAGATGGCATTTTGATATGTACAACAGATGTTAATGATGGTCTTTATATTTTGAATATAAATGAATCTCAAACATATAATATGACAAACAAAAGGCTCAAATTGAGTAACACAGATGAAACTTATCTGTGGTATTCTCGTCTAGGACACATTATCAAGACTCGTATATCCACACTTTTGAAGAGTGGATACATGGACGGATTTGATCCTAATTCATATGATGTCTGTGAATCTTATTCATTAGGCAAAATGTATAAAACACGGGTGTACGTGCCATCGAACTGTTAGCCCTCGTTCATGAAACGTATGTGGGTCCATGTCTAGCCAGGCTAGAGGTGGATATGAATACTTCGTAACCTTTACGGATGATGCATCACGTTATGGTTATGTGTATCTTACGAAAAACAAGTCGGAAACTTTTGAGAAATTCAAAGAGTTTCGACACGAAGTATAAAAATAGACCGAAAAAAGTATTAAAACATTGTGGTTGGATCATTATGGAGAATACTTGAGCAATGAGTTTCTCGATTACCTGAAAGAATATGATATGCTTTCACAGTGGACTCCTCCCGGAACACCTCAATTGAACGGTGTGTCCGAACGGAGAAACCGAACTTTGTTGGACATGGTAAGGTCAATGATGAGTTGTACTAAGCTACCAATTTCCTTCAGGGGATACGCATTGAACAGTGCAATACTTATTTTGAATAAGGTTCTGACAAAGTCTGTTGGACAGACTCCATATGAAATATAAACATGAAAGAAACCGGGTTTCTCATTCCTGAAGATTTGGGAATGCTGGGCATATGTTAAATGTTTGGATGGTACCAAACTAGAATCCAAATCGCATAAGTGCCTATTTGTAATTGGTTATCCTAGGGAAACCAAATGATATTATTTCCACAACCCACAATGGAACAAAATATTTGTTGCTCTCCATGCAGTTTTCCTCGAAAAGGAATTCATAAATGCATGGTAAGTGGGAGGAAAGTAGAACTCGATGAAAATTGGAGTGATATTATTCCTTGCACCGACCCATCACGGAACACGAACAATTCATCAAAGATGAGACTGTTCCATAATCTTCTAATACACAAGAACCGCGTAGGTCGGAGAGAGTCAGAAAACAACCTAAGAGGTATGGGTTTCTGATCTCACCTCATGTAGATATTAATCTTATTGAGGATAATGAACCAGCTACATATGAGGAAGCGATACAAGGTATCGACTCCGCATTATGGTAAAAGGCCATGAAGTCTGAAATGGATTCCATGTATACCAACCAAGTTTGGACACTGGTTGATGCACCAGAAGGCGTTAAGCAGATTGGTTGTAAATGGGTCTTCAAGAAGAAGACAGAGATGGATGGCAACATACAAACGTACTAAGCTAGGCTTGTAGCGAAAGGGTATCGTCAATGACATGATGTCGATTATGACGAAACATTTTCACCTCTTGCCATGATTTTTGGATAATGCTTGCGATTACTGCATATTTCGAATATGAAATATGGCAGATGGACGTCAAAACCACTTTTCTTAACGGAAACCTTTTATATACAGCACCCTGATGGTTTTATCGTGCCAAAACATGCAAACAAGGTTTGCAAGTTAAATCGATCCATTTATGGATTGAAGCAAGCATTGCGTTATTGGAACCAACATTTTGATGAGATCATATTACAATATGGTGTCATTCAACAATGATTGTCCTATACATTGATGATGTCTTGCTTCTTAGAAATGACATTCCCATATTAAAATCGGTGAAAGCTTGGCTTTCATTAAAATTCTCCATGAAATACTTGAGAGAGGCAACCTTTATTCTAGGAATAAAGATCTACTTGGATAGATCTAAAAGTGGTTGACACTCTTCCAGAGCTCGTACATTGACAAAATGTTGAAGAGATTCAACATGGATCAGTCCAAGAAGGGACTACTGTTGGGTTTTGTAGGTCAAACTAAGATCAATTAAGAAATGAAACATGTGAATACAACAAAGTAAGAATGCAGAAAATACTCACTTTGATAGGATTTTGGATGCGTTGAACACAAAAATTTTCCTCCATGGAATTCGGCCAAGCTCCTTGTGTTGATCTTCAAGCTCCAAGCTTTGAGTGTTGATTCAAAGCTCAAGGATTAGTTTCCCTATCACCTTTGAATGACTCATTGTGTCTGCTAGCACTCATGATTTTTGAATCAAAAATCAAAGAGAATGAACCCTAGGTTCACACCCAACTTGAGAGAAAAAGAAGAAGGCCATTCGGCCATAGAGAGAAAGAGAGAGAGAATGAAAAAATTGTGTGTTGTGTTTTTGATTTCCTAAATCAAATACCATTTACCAAATTTCCAAAAAGTTGGTATAAGTCAAGCTTGTGTAAGAAACAAGCAATCTCCAACAACTTATATCAACCAAAAAGTTAGATAAAGTTGACTAGTGATGTGACTTGTGATTTGACATGTGGGCTCCACTTGATTCAAAATCCGAGTGGGCCCGTAACACATCCCGGGCTCGGGTTCGCTTATTCCGAATTAACGAATTTTCCGTTGCGACGTAATTAAATCAAATTTAATTAAATAATTATGCCTAGCAAAATTACTATTCACGTCATTAGTGAATTAATTCTAAATTAACTCGTTCGCCCGAATTAAAATCTAATTTTAATTCCGTTATGAAATCTAATTTCATATAATATATCGAATATATTATTTTATCGATTAATTCCTAATTAATTGTTCTCTCTCTTTAAAAAGTGTTTTATCCCAGATAAAATTTCTCCGCAATTAATCCTAGATTAATTCTCTCTCTCTTATAATTAATCCCATATTAATTATGTTTGAGTCATACGTCATCGGTGAATCTTCGGGAAGTGACCAATGAGATCCCTGGATATGTTAGCAGTAAATCCGGTCATCGGAGTATCTGAATACGTGCGTACCTAGTACCACGTTCTTACCGATTTACAAGACATGGTTGGCTTCTAGTAAAGCATCGTGCCTCCCCAATTCTCCAGAAATATTCTTAATGGAATATATAATCTGTATCAGGCGAAGTATACTTAGTATTGCGTATTGCGATCCAGTATCAGATGTCACATGCAAGGCCTGGGGCTGGAATTGTGTCTGCCCCGTACGAAGCATATATCGGATCTCTGGTAACTAGTCTCTATAATCGGATAATCATGACCTAGTCATATTATCCCGATGATTGTAGTACTAAAGAGTACTAGTTCCGTATCCTGCGTGATCATCATCTCAATATGACTGAAGTGATACTTCCATCTTGACATCACACCCAATACACTACGATTCTCCATATACCCAGAAGAGGCGTACACATAACCTTTTAAAGCCCTAGATGACTAAAACCAAAGTATATTGATTGTCAAGTATTAGCGATGCAAGTCTCAGGTTAAGACCAAATACACCTACCCTGATTTGGACTTCCATAGACACATAGTCATACTACCAATGACATTCCGAGGGGTCTATCCAGAGCGAAGCTGTTTCCGTACCATCGGTAAACACAACCTTCTATTACACTTGCAGAAGTATCCAATACTTAAATATATGAGAACTATGATGTTATGCTCCCACAACGCGCACAAGTGCAATACTAGTCTATTCCGCATTATCGATGTCCAATCTCGATAATGCTATGACTATGGATATTTTAATGATTAAACCTTAGTGGATTAATACTGTCTCATATATTATAAATCCGGAACTAATCATAAGGACTTTTATCATTTATATATCCCGTTAATCCAATTACAAATGATAAAAGAGCAATTTCCTTTGTCACATAGTTAATTTGTACAACAACACCATGTTCTGTACAAATAGTGATGCTATGGGTCATAATTGTCCAACAATCTCCCACTTGGCCTATAGCCAATCACTCAAGTGTCCTACATTTGAACTATGTACGGGTCGCTCAAACTTCTGCTGAGAAACAGCTTTCGTTCGCGAATTTGCAATGTTATCATCTGATGCGATTTATTCGATCATCACATCGCCATGATGTATGATCCGACGAATCAAATGAAATAATTGAAGTATATATTTGGATCGTTGATGAGACCATTAATTCTTTTGCCTGTGTTGTAGCCTAGCCCAGCCGCTAACAAAACTATATCTAATCTAATTAGGATCATTATAGATCCTAATTGCTTCTATTGCTGCCTCAGCTGCAGCAATATTCTGCTTTTGTTGTTTATTCAGTAACAGTATCTTGCTTGGAAAATTTCCAACTCACTGTTCCGTTATTCAAACTATATAGTACCCTTATTACGACTTATAGTCGTTTTTGTCGGTTTGGAAACTTGTAGCGGTGAACCCAGTCACTTCAAGTTTTCCATTTCCATAGCATAAGAAAGCATCCTTAGATCATCTAAGATACGTAAGGATGTTCTTAACATCAATCCAGTGACTATCACTTGGATTGGCCTGATTGTGACTCCATATGCTCAAAGCACATGAGACACCAGGTCGCGTACATCTTTTCAATGTACGAGTTCTCGGAGAGTGCCAATAACTTTTAGATCTATCCCAGTAGATCCTTATTCATAGAATAAAGGTTGCATCTCCCAAGTAGTCTACGGAGAATTTTCATGAAAGCTAAGCTTTCACCGATTATATTACGGGAATGTCATTTCCAAGAAATGATATGTCTTCATTATATAGGACAATTACTATCAGTGCGCTCCCACAAACCTCCTTATATACACAAGAATCATCTTTGTTTTGAATTAAATCATATATCATTATGATTACATCAAAACACTGGTTCCAAGAACGCAATGCTTGCTTCAATCCATAAATGGATCGAATTAACTTGCAAACCTTGTTTGCTCGTTTTGGTACGACAAAACCGTCAGGATGTTGTAAACATCCTCCAAAAGGTTTCCGTTTAAGGAAAGCGATTTTGACGTTCAGCTGCCATGTTTAATAAATGAAACATGCAGCATTAGCAAGCATTATCCAAATGGATTTATCCATGGCAACAGGTAAAAGGTTTCGTCGTAATCGACACAATGTTGATAACGATACCTTTTCGCTACAAGCCTAGCTTTGTACGTTCGTATGTTGCCATCCATGTATGTCTTCCTTGAAGACTTATATAGTACCAATAGGCACAATGCCTTATGGTACAACAAACAGTTCCAAACTTGGTTGGTATACATGGAATCCATTTCGGACTTCATGGAACTTTGCCATAATAGGGAGTCGATACCTTGTATCACTTCCTCATACGTAGTCAATTCGTATTCCTCAATAAGATTGACATCTTTACGAGGTGAGATCAGAAACCCATACCTCCCAGGTTGTTTTATGACTCTCTTCGACTTGCGCGGTTCTTGTGTTTTCGAAGATTATTGGTATAGTTTCATCCTTGATGAACTATTTGTGTTCCATTAAGGAATCGGTGCCTGGAATAATATTACTCCGATTTTCATCGAGTTTTACTTTCCTCCCACTTACCACTGCATATCGGTATTCCTCTTAGGAGAACCGCATGGTGAGCAACAATTAAATTGTTCTCATGTGAGTTGTATAAGTACTATACTTTGGTTTCCCTAGTATAACCAACAATTAGGCACTTATCCAATTTGGGTTCTAGTTTTGTATCATCCAAACATATGCCTAGCATTCCCAAATCTTCAGGAATGAGAAAACCCGGTTTCTTTCCTGTTCATATCTAATATGAAATCTGTCTAACAGATTTTTATAGAACCTTATTCAAAATAAGTTTTGCTCTGTTAATGCGTATCCCTTGAAGGATATGGTAGCTCAGAGCGACTCATGATTAACCTTATTATGTCCAACAAAATTCGATTTCTTTGTTTGGACACACCGTCAAATTGACGTGTTCCTGGAGAAGTCCTCATTGAAAGAATACTATACTCTTTCAAGTATTTGAGAAACTTTATTGCTTAAGTATTTTTCTATCATGGTCTAACCGTGACGGTTTAATACTTTAGCCGATCTGTTTGTCTACTTCGTATCGAAACTCTTTGAATTCATCAAAAGTTTCCGATTCGTGTTTCATTAGAAACACATAACCATAACGCGATACCACATCCGTAAAGGTTACGGAGTGTTCATATCGAATTCTAGCCTAGCTAGACATGGGCCCACTTACGTCACTATGAACGAGGGCTAACAAATCGGTGACATTTGCACTTTTACTAAGTAAAGGTGTTTTAGGCACTTTTCCTAATAAACTAGATTCGTAGACATTCTTTGAATAGAATCAAATTCATCCTAGTATCCACTCTTCAAAAGTTTGGATATACGAGTCTTGTTTAATGTGTCCCAGACTACAATGCCACAAATAAGTCTCAATTGATCAATTCAGTTTGAGCTATTTGTTTGTCATATCATACGTTTGAGATTTATTTATATTCAAAATATAAATACTGTTATTCACATCTAATGTGTTTATCTCAATATAATCTTTATAAGATAAAACACTTTAGTGTTCTAGAATATAAAGGTATATCTGCAACAGATTATACTCTGATATAGAGATAATGTTTCAAGTCAAACTAGTTACATTCTAACAGTTTCCTAATTTTAGTATATACCTAAAGGGTAGTTCCTAAACTTAGGATTCTACGGTTAAAACAGCGACTCTCGTCCCATTTCCAATTCACAGATCAATCTCAACTGAAGTCAGTATTCTGCTTATCTGCAGATTCTGCACACCAGTACATATTTATGTACTACACTCAGTATCTAAAATCCAATTTTAATACTAGTAGTGAACATGTTGATGACAAACATATTTGAAGTCGGAGCCTTGCCCGTCTTCAATTCCTTCATGTCTGCCTTGTCCATACGGCAGTCACGCTTCCAGTGACCCTGTTTGCCACAATTTAGGCAGATATTTTGGGATATGTCCTATGTCTTCCCAGAAGATTATAATGATTTTGCCTTTGCCCCTTTTCCACACCCAGAAGCCTTTGGCCAAGCCTTGGCCTTATGGGATGTCGAAGTAAGAATCACTCAGTGGAAGGAAAAACGCTTAATATATGTTGAGGGTTTTTTTTTCGCGTAATTGGCAACCAATTAATTATCTTTGTTAGGTCTCATTATCATACACCCTTAAACATGCATTCTAAAAACATAATAAGGCGCGTATAAATAAATAATAATAATGATATGCGGATAGATACTTAACACATTGTTCCTAGAACAAATCTCTCCCTTTCATCTCTCCCGCTAGCACAAACCTTACTTCTACCCAATTACATAACACTTCTAAAGAAACCTCATTTACATTGAGGGGAATAGGTGAGAAGAGAAATACAAAGAGTCAAGAGGTAATAAGCTGGACACGCAGGTCCAATTTAATAAATTCTAAATTTATTACAACAATTTACAAAATTGCCCTCACCCATCTAATATCCATCTGATATACATTATTCATACATCGCATCCATGTATTCACACAAAGCATGTTATTAATCAATCTAATCCAATTAATTAATCTGAAAATTAATGACCATCCAATTTTCAAACAACGATTTGATTTTGCGCGAGTCCGACTCGTTTTAAGAATAAGTACTCAAAGTACGAATTCTTGAATTATATTAAACTACAATATTAAATCCAATTTAATTTGTATTTAATACTAATTCTTTATTTAATTCTAAATTAAATAATTACACTTTTTAATGAGCCTTTACGACTTAGATTCCAAATCTAATCGTTACGGGTATCAAAGCCCAATTAACATCCAATGTTAATTTAATTAAAGTCCAATGGGCTTTTAATTAATTTCATAAGGCATGGACTTCACCAAATCTCATTTACCAATTACATAACACTTCTAAGGAAACCTTGGAGAGGGAGAGAATTTCGGTCAAGAAGGAAGACGAAAATAGAGAGAGGAAGTTGTAAATTGTATATGGTATTTGATTTTCAAAAACCAAAATAACCATTTACCAAATCTCATTCTCCAAAAAAATGGTACAAGGCTTTAAAAGCATTTCAACTATACCCATCACTCATGAATAGTGACTGGTTGTCAATCACTCAAAGTGACAAGACATCCATCACTTGAATGACAAGTGATGTGACGCGTGATGTGACTTGTGGGCCGCACTTGAATTCGAAATGCGAGTTGGCCCGCAAACACTCCTGGGCTCCGGTTTGCTAATTCCAAAATAACGAATTTTCTGTTGTGACGTAATTAAATCAAATTTAATTAAATAATTGTGCATAGTAAAATTACTATTCACGTCACTAGCGAATTAATTCTAAATTTTTCTCGTTTGCCCGTATTAAAATCTAATTTTAATTCCGCGTCGAAATCTAATTTCGTATAATATATCAAATATATTATTTTATCGATTAATTCCAAATTAATCGTTCTCTCTCTTTAAATAAAATTTTATCCTAGATAAAATATCTCCGTAATTAATCCCAAATTAATTTTCTCTCTCTATCAATTAATCCTAGATTAATAATGTGTGAGTCATACGTCATCGGGAATCTTCGGGAAGCGACCCATGAGATCCCCGGATATATGTTGGCAGTAAATCTGGTCATCGGACTATCCGAACACGTACGTACCTAGTACTACGTTTTTACCGATATAAAAGACATGGTTGCTTCTAGCAAAGCACCATGCCTACCTAATTCTCCAGAAATATTCTTAAAGGAATATATATCTTTATCAGACGTAGTATACATAGTATTGCGTATTACGATCCAGTATCGGATGTCACGTGCTAGCTGAGGCTGGATTGGAATTGTGTCTGCCCCGTACGAAAGCATATATCGGATCTCTGGTAACTAGTCTCTAATCGGATAAACATGACCTAGTCATAATATCCCGATAGCTGCAGCATATAAGAGCACCAGTTCCGTATCCTACGTGATCATCATCTCCACTATGACTGGAGTGATACTTCTATCTTGACATCACAACCCAATACACTACGATTCTCAATATACCCAGAAGAGGCGTACACAAAACCTGTTAAAACCCTGGACGACCAAAACCAAAGTATATTGATTGTCGCAAGTATTAGCGGTGCAAGTATCAGGTTAAGACCAAATACACCTACCCTGATTCGGACTTCCATAGACACATAGTCATACTACCAATGGAATTCTGAGGGGTCTATCCAGAGAAAAGCTGTTTTCGTACCATCGGTAAACACAACCTCCTATTACACTTGCATGAGTATCCTATACCCAAATATATGATAACTATGACGTTATGCTCCCACAACGCGCAAAAGTGTAATACTAGTCTATTCCGCATTATCGATGTCCAATCTCGATAATACTACGACTATGGATATTTAATGATTAAACCTTCGTGGATTGATACTGTCTCATATCATCTCAATCCGGAACTAATCATAAGGACCTTTTATCATTTATACATCTTGGTAATCTAATTACAAATGATAAAAGAGCAATTTCCTTTGTCGCATAGTTAATTTGTACAACAACACCATGATTTGTACAAATAGTGATGGTCATTGGTCATAATTGTCCAACAATCTCCCACTTGGCCTATAGCCAATCACTCAAGTGTCTTACACCCGAACTATGTACGGTTTGCTCAAACTTCTGTTGAGGAAAGGCTTTCGTCAGCGGATGTGCAGTGTTATCATCTGATGCGATTATTCGATCATCACATCACCATGATGTATGATCCGAACAAATCAGATGAATATTGAAGTATATATCTGGATCGTTGATGAGACCATTAATTCTTTAGCCTGTGCTGTAGCCTAGCTCAGCTGCTAACAGAACTACTCCTAATCTGATTAGGATTATTATCAATCCAAAAGGCTTCTATTGCTGCCTCACTGCAGCAATATTCCGCTTTTATTGTTTATTCGGTAACAGTATCTTGCTTGGATGATTTCCAGCTCACTGTTCCGATATTCAAACTTTATAGTACCTTTGTCATGACTTATAGTCATTTTTGTCGGTTAGGAAACTTACAACGGTGAACCTAGTCACTTCAAGTTCTCATTCTCCATAGTATAAGACAACATCCTTAGTTCATCTAAGATACTTAAGGATGTTCTTAACATCATTCCAGTGACTATTACTTGGATTGGCCCGATTGTGACTCCATATGCTCAAAGCGTATGAGACACTAGGTCGCGTACATTTATTTCAATATACGAGTTCTCAGAGAGTGTCAATGACTTTTAGATCTATCCCAGAAGATCTTTATTCCTAGAATAAAGGTTGTATCTACTAAGAATTTTACGGAGAATTTTCATGAAAGCCAAGCTTTCACCGATTGTATTATGGGAATATCATTTCCAAGAAATGATATGTCATCATTTTAGCAAAGCACCGTGCCTCCCCAATTCTCCAGAAATTTTCTTAATGGAATATATAATCTATATCAGACGTAGTATACATAGTATTGCGTATTGCGATCCAGTATCGGATTTCACATGCAAGACCTGGGGCTGGAATTGTGTCTGCCCCATACGAAGCATATATCAGATCTCTAGTAACTAGTCTCTATAATCGGATAATCATGACCTAGTCATATTATCCCGATGACTGCAGTACTAAAGAGTATTAGTTCCGTATCCTGCGTGATCATCATCTTCATATGACTGAAGTGATACTTCCATCTTGACATCACACCCAATGCACTACGATTCTCCATATACCCAGAAGAGGCATACACAGAACCTGTTAAAGCCCTGGACGACCAAAACCAAAGTATATTGATTGTCGCAAGTATTAGCGATGCAAGTCTCAGGTTAATACCAAATACACCTACCCTGATTCGGACTTCCATAGACACATAGTCATACTACCAATGGAATTCCGAGGGGTCTATCAGATCGAAGCTGTTTCCGTACCATCGGTAAACACAACCTCCTATTACACTTGCATAAGTATCCAATACTTAAATATATGAGAACTATGCCGTTATGCTCCCCCAACACGCACAAGTGCAATACTAGTCTATTCCGCATTATCGATGTCCAATCTCGATAATACTACGACTAGGGATATTCTAATAATTAAACCTTAGTAGATTAATACTGTCTCATATCTGATTAATCCAGAACTAATCATATGGACTTTGATCATTTATATATCCCGATAATCCAATTACAAATGATAAAAGAGCAATTTCCTTTGTCACATAGTTAATTTGTACAACAACACCATGTTCTGTACAAATAGTGATGCTATGGGTCATAATTTTCCAACAACTGCTTCCAGTATAACATGATGTCTCTCTATCTAAGGACATATGTCCTGAAACTAAAGATGAGAGAGATGCAATGAATCAGATCTCGTTCGCTTCTACAGTAGGATCGATCATGTATCACATTATATGTACGCGACCTGATGTCTCATATGATTTGAGCATGTGCAGTCGCTATCAGGCCAATCCAGATGATGGTCACTGGATTGATGTATAGAACCTTGAGTATCTTAGACGAACTAAGGATGCTTTCTTATTTATATGAAAATGAGAACTTGAGGTGACTGGGTTCACCGATGCAAGTTTCCAACCGATAAAGAGGACTGTAAGTCGCAAAGGGTACATATTTTGTTTGAATAACAGAATAGTGAGCTGGAAATCTTCCTAGCAAGATATTGTTGCCGATTCAACAATAAAAGCGGAATATATATTGCGGCTGAGGCAACAAAAGAAGCATTTTTGATCTATAAATTCCTAATTAGATTATGAGTAGTTTTGTTAGCAGCTGAGCTGAGCTAAAACACAGGCTAAGGAACCACGGTCTCATCAATGATCCAAGTATGTACTTCGAATGGTTTCATCTGATTTGAGATATCATACATCATGGCGATATCAAGATCGAAAAGATCATTTCAGATGATAACATTGCAGATCCGCTGACGAAAGCTATATCTCAGCAAGAGTTTAAGCGACCCGTACATAGTTCAGGTGTTGGACACTTGAGTTATTGGCTATAGTCCATAACATCACTATTTGTAAAAGACATGGTGTTTTTGTACAAATTAACTATGTGACAAAGGAAATTGTTATTTTATCATTTTGTAATTGGATTACTTGGATATATAAATGATAAAAGTCCATATGATTAGTACCGAATTAATAAGATACGAGACAGTATTAATCCACGAACGGTTTAATCATTAAATATCCCTAGTCGTAGTATTATCGAGACTGGACATCGATAATGCGGAATAGACTAGTATTACACTTGTGCGTGTAATGGAAGCTTAACGACATAGTTCTCATATATTTAAGTATTAGATACTTATGCAAGTGTGATATGAGGTTCTGTTAGCCGTTGGACTGGGAACAGCTTCGCTCTGAATAGAACCCTCGGAGTCCCATTGGTAGTATGACTATGTGTCTATGGGAATCCGAATCAGGTTAGGTGTATGTGGTCTTAACCTGAGACTTTCATCGCTAATACTTGCGACAATCAGTATACTTTGGTTTTGGTCGTTTGGAGCTCTAACAAGTTCTGTGTATGCCTCTTCTGGATTTACTGAGAATCGTAGTGTATTGGGTGTGATGTCAAGATGGGAGTATCACTTCACTCATATGGAGTTTATGATCACGTAGGATACAGAACCAGTACTCTTAAATGCTGCAGCTATCGGGATAGTATGACTAGGTCATGATTATCCGATTACAGAGACTAGTTGTTTGTGATCCGATATATGCTTCGTACGGGGTAGACACAATTCCAGCCCTAGGCCTAGCATGTGACATCCGATACTAGATCGTATTACGCAATACATTGTTTACTATGGCCTAATTCAAATTATATATTCCTCGTTGAATATTTCTGGAGAATTGGGTAGGCACGGTGCTTTGCTAGAAGCCAACTATGTCTTGTAAATCGGTAAGAACGTGGTACTGGGTATGCACGTGTTCAGATAGTCCGATAACTGTATTTACTGCCAACATATCCAGGGATCTCTTGGGGCCGCTTCCCAAAGATTCACCAATGACATTTGACTCGAACAAAATTAATCTGGGATTAATTCGAGAGAGAAAATTAATCTGGGATTAATTACGGTAAGAATTTATCTGGGATTAAATTCGTCAAGAAGAGATAACACGATCAATTTGGAATTAATCTGTAAATTAAATTTAATGGTTAAATGGATTTTTTATTTAATTTATTTATTTGGGCTAAAATAATATATTGGATATATTAATTGAAATTGGATTTCAATACGAATTAAAATTGGATTTTAATTCAAGCGAACGAATTAATTTGGAATTATTCGTGAGCGACGTTCGAAATAATTTTGCGAGGCATTATTATTTAATTAAATTTGATTTAATTACATCGCAACGGAAAATTCGTTTAGTCGGATTAAACGAAACCGGACCCAAGTGTGTTGTGTAAGCCAACTTGAATTTTGAATTTAAAGAAGTGGGACCCACAACTTACATCAAGTATTTGACATGTGATGGATGTAGTTGGGAAAAAATTTATTCATTTAATTCTCTCAACCACCAACTTAGGAAACGCAACTTGCTTTTTGGAAAAGATATACACAACTTTGGAAGTCAACTTTTGTATTAGTTTTTGGAAAACAAAATAAACTATTCACTCTCTCCTACATCTCTATCTTGGCCGAAACTTGTTCCTCTTGGAGGAAGAATTTTTGCTTCAATTTTGTTCAAGCTAGCACTTAAAGGAGTCAAAGAAATGTGATAGGGAAACTCACCCAAGAGTTTGGAACTCAAAAAGAAAGCTTGGAGCTTCAAGAACAAATAAAGTTTTGAAGTTTTCTCATCCAATCATTGTAAGTTTTTCCACACCTTATACTTGATAATTCACACACAAATCAGTGTTTAGAGATCCTTAGCATGTCTAGAACACAAACAACACATCCTCAGGTTACGCTACTGGTGTGGTTTTTTTTTATGTTTTCAAACATGTGCCAGCATACGCGGGGCGACGACCCAATCCCGATATCTATGGTGATGCGGGGGAGACATCCCAATCTCGATCATTGCATATGTATTTTCAGTTCATGTTTATAATTTTATGAAATTCAGATTTACATTCATGTTTATGGATTCAGACTCAACTCATTTTTATGTTCTTAACCACAATTTACGATTGTGATTTCAAGCTTATGATTACGTTTTCAGTTTGTATTTTAGTTTTAAGTTCACATTTATGTTCCACAGTTTGTAGTATCATTTTTATGTTTTCACGTTTATTGATGTTTTTATGTTTCATTGATTGATCGGTGAAATCACTCACGTAACGCAAGTGCACGTATCGCTCAAGTAGTATAAAATGAATCGATCCCATGAGGACTTAATACATAAGCTATTAATTTATGAAGCCAAATGTTTACGAGTATCTAATAGATTGGTTGTTTGATTGGTTGGTGATTTTAAACTAAAACATGTAAATAAAACAGTGTGAATGTAAGTAAAAGGAAAATTCAATATTATAAAACTATCCAAGGTTGTGAATTATTCCAATATCTTTTAAAGATGAAGTGGTTATCTTATGTTTGTGAAATATATCGTTTTATTAACCTGGAACACGAAATTATGCAAAAGCCTCCATCGATGGTCAGATGCAAACATCCAAATAACCCAATTAATCATATGTCTATGTTAACCAAGTTACTGATGAACGGAAAATATATCAATATTTACCGCCCATTTTACTTAATATTTTGTTTAGTTTCTCGGGTTTGATGAACGTTTTGATATGTTTTAGTTTATTTTGCAGATAAAATAATATTGGGACTCAATGAAGCAAAAATTGGACTTGACATATTAAATTTGGAGATTGAAAACTTGAAAGGGCGTTTTAACGAAGTGCAGTTTTGAAAATTCCAATTTTGCGCAGCTATTGTATTTTGGCCATAAATGTTTACTCCGATATTGGATTGAGCTGATTCAAGTTCTAGATTAAATAAAACTCAAAGATCTACAACTTTGAAAGACAAAATAATTTCGAATTCTGAAGATTTCATGCCCGAAATTGATGAACCATCCAGAAGTATGTTGTGTGTAATTATTAAAGTCATTTTCAAAGCAAAAAATAAATTAATAAATAAATAATAAAAATTATCAAATCACCACCAAACATGATAAGCAATTAGTGGAGCAATTAATAATGGATTTGGTGGAGCAATTAGTGGAGCGATTAGTGGAGCAATTAATAATGGATTTGGTGGATGATTTGATGGAGGCAAAATTTTGCCTATAAATACCAAGTCATTTCATTTGTAAATTCATACTTTCTTCTAAGGAATTCCTTAAGAATACTAACAAGATTGTATCTTGTTTGTTTATTTACAGCTTTCAGTAATTAATTTCCGTTTTCGCACTTTCTTTTCTTTACTTTTCAGTTTTTACTTTCCGTAATTTACTTTTCGCACAATACTTTTCTTTCTTTAATTTTCAGTTTTTACTTTCAATAATGAGGAGGTAACTCCCCTTTGCTGGGGTAAAAGGTAAAACTTTTATTACTAATATTTAGATTAATCTCCCTTAATTATAATATATAAACTAGTAAAAACCTGACTTAACGAGGATACCGCATATTGGTTGGTTGGTAATTATTTAAATTGGTTTTAACCTGACTATACTGGATACCGCCTGATTGGTCGGTTGGTAATTGATTATTAATTTGAATTAATCTGGATACTGCCTATATGACTGGTTGGTAATTATCATGAAAACTTAATATATTATATTAAGGGAGATATCTAAAATAGAAGTAATAAAAGTGGATCATTTTACCTCAGCATTTACTTTTATTGTACTTTTACTTTATTTACTTTTCAGCAATTTACTTTCAGCATTTACTTTTCAACAATTTACTTTCAGCATTTACTTTCAGCATTTGCTTTTCAGCATTTAATTTTCAGTATTTAATTTCAGCATTTACTTTCCGTCATTTACTTTTCAGCAATTTACTTTTCAGCATTTTACTTTGTCTTTTATTTTATTTAAGTTTTTACTAGCCCTAGTTATGTGTCGTAACTAAGTTAGTTTTCTGGGGTTGCGATGAATTCTAATATCACCGGTTTATAAGGGGTTATTTTATAGTTTGGGTAATTTAAAGGTTTACTTATTATGTCTTAAGCTTAATGCATCTTGTTAATTGGCCATTAATAAGATTGATCTGGTAAATCTAAAATAAACTTGACAAAGGAATTTTAGGTTTCAGCCTTAGACTTAATAGCCCACGATCTTCCTTGAGGATAGATAACCCTTTAATAGATTTCCTTACAGGATAGACATATACCTGTCGGGCGGGTTAGCCATAATTGGAACTTAAACTTAATGAACCTAGGTAATTGGTTGACATAGACATATGGTTCAATTGGGTTATACTGGGTATTTGCGTATGACCATCGACAGAGGCTTTCACATAATTTAGTGTTCCAGGTTAGTAAACCGATATATTACACAAAAATGAAATAACCACTTCATCTTTAAAATGATATTGGAAGATTCACAACCCTAGATAGTTTCATAATATTGAATTTTCTTAAACCTACTTTCGCGTAATTTTATTTACTTTTTTTTAAATTCAAAATCATCACCATTTCAAATCAATCAATCAACCTGTTAGATACTAGTAATCATTTGACCTCATAAAATTAATAGACTAGGTATTAAGTCCTATTGGGATCGATACTTTATATACTACCTGAACGATACGTGCGCTTGCGTTATACGCGTGTGATTACGCACTGGTCAAGTTTTTGGCGCCGTTGCCGGGGACTTATTTATATTTCACTATTAGTTTTGTGGTTAGATACGTTACTTGTATCTAATTTCTTTTTACTTATTGTTTTTGTTTTCTTGTGTTTCAGGTTCTCAGAAACTATATGAGATGAACCAGAAGCTTTGAACTCCGACCGCTTGACCCAGAAATTGAAAGAACCATCAGACAATTGAGAAGGAAAGGCGAGAAGGCCAAGAAGCAATCATTAACATGGAACCTGAACCTTTGAACATTGCACCACCAATTCCCATTCGAGACAGAACCATACCGGTGGTTGACAGACTCATTTCTTGTATTGTACCACCTGGATTCCAACAGTAGAACTATCCACCACCTGGATTCCAACAACAGAATAAAGGCAATGAGCATGAAAAATAACCATGAATAATAGAAGTGCTGGCCCAGGTGAAGAAGCAAGAAGCAAAATATGATGCTTTAGCAGCTATGGTTCAAAATCAAGTAGCATTGAATCAAAGCCATTCATCCTCTATCAAAGCACTGGAGAATCAAATGGGACAACTGGCCAATGCTCAAAGTTACAGACCGCCAGGTACCCTTCATAGCAACACAGAGCCAAATCCAAGGAACATGCTAAAGGAACAATGTCATGCCATCATGTTAAAAAGCGGTACTGAAATCAACAAAGATGTTGGAATCAAGACAACAATTGAAGATATTCCAAAAGAAACAAAGCAACAGATGGAGGAAAAAGAAGCAAGGAAAAAGAACAGATCACTCCACCTCCACATTTTCCTCAGCGTCTTCAGAAAAACAAACTGGACAAGCAGTTTGCTCGTTTCCTGAAGGTGTTCAAAAAGCTGCACATCAACATTCCATTTGCAGAAGCATTGGATCAAATGCCCAGCTATGTCAAATCCATGAAAGACATTCTTTCACGAAAACAGAGATTGGGAGACTACGAGACAGTATCATTGACGGAAGAATGCAGTGCCATCATTCAGAGGAAACTTCCCCCGAAGTTGAAAGATCCTGGCAGTTTCACCATTCCATGCATCATAAGAGAACATAACTTTGGTAAGACTTTATGTGATTTAGGTGCAAGTGTTAACTTGATGCCTTTTTCTATTTTCAGGAAAGTACAGATTGGAGAAATAATGCCCACTTCAGTCTCTCTACAACTTGCTGATAGAACGCTCGTATTTCCAAGAGACGTAGTTGAGATGTGCTGGTCCAAGTTGACAAATTCATTTTCCCAGCAGATTTTATTATCCTTGATATAGAGGAAGATGCAGACGTGCCAATCATCCTTGGGAGACCGTTCTTGGCTACAGGTCGGACCATTATTGATGTATAAAAAGGAGAATTAACCATGAGGGTATAGGACCAAGAAGTAACATTCAATGTTTTCAAGGCCATGAATTTCCCAGATGATGAAAAGAATGAGGAATATTTCAGACTTGATGTAATACACAGTACCATCCAGAACTCCAAAGCAATGCAAAGTTCTACTGACAAACTTAAAACATATCAATTGCCCGTGGAGCCTGAAGATAAAACGTCTTTTGCACTGAAAAAGCCAATTCTTGCACTACAAGCAACAGAAGAGAAAAAGTTCCACTAGCTCAACGAATTGGAGGAATTTCACAATCAGCCTTTTGAGGATGCCAAATTGTACAGAGAAAAGACCAAGAAGAGACTTGATGAGAAGTTAGTGCGCATACAACTGGAACTAGGGCAGAAAGTATTGTTAAACAAATCAAGGGTGAAACTCTTTCCATGGAAGCCAAAATCACGGTGGTCAGGTCCATTCCTAATCACCAAGGTTTTACCAGATAGAGCCGTTGAGATACATGATCTCGACTCCAACAAAAATTTCAAGGTTAAAAACAAGCATGTTAAGCACTACTGGGGAGAATCATTTGAGCGACAAAAAGAAGGTATCACACTTTCAGATCCAGCCTAACGTTCGAGAAGTCACGTCTAGCTGTCGACGTTAAACTTAACGCTCGCAGTGAGGCAACCCATGCAATTTTGTATATATTGTGATTTGGTGTGATTTAATTTGGTGTGTTTAGTTTTTGCATATTAAGTCATTTCAAGATGGAAGAAGCTCTCGTAAATCTTCACAAATAATTTCCTTCTCTCCCTCAAAAATCTCTGATGAAAGTTTACAAAACTCGCTTGGAACGGATGAGATTACTAACGATCCATGGTGTTCCTAATGACATTCGTTGGGTAATTAAAGCACGGGTCCGATTGGCAGGTGAGTCTTCTGAATCTTTTATTTCACATCTGCCTGGTTTTGGAAGAAGCACCTATGCAAAGAGACGTAGAGCTAAGAAAATGGGTGTTTGTTATAAATGTGCACGCTGGAATTGCAATACTTGTTGTTGTTCTTTAGGAATGATGTCTGATAATCGCGAAGAAAAAATTAAATTCATTAGGGATGTCTTGAGTAAGGAGACTGTAGATAATATATCTTCGACTCTTAAGATACATCCCAATGTATATGTTCATATAGCCATTCGCAAATTACATACACAATTCCAAAAAGAAAGACAACAATTAAGTCTTGGGAATCTGACTCAAAAAGACCATGTTTGCCAATTTATAAGAAAATTGGATGGGAAGCTTGTCCCTGATGCATAGACGTCAATCAAGCCGCTACATTTCTTATACATATTATATCTCTTTGTCTTTTCATGATAACTGTGATTTGTTTTGTTGTTTTCTTTTTTTTTCTCCGACAGGATCCAGACCTTTTTGACTATCACGATTTATTTTACTGTTTAACTAATAATTGTCATTCGGCATGTACTAGTGCTATTATTTTACTCACCCTTTTCAGGTGTTATAAATTCAACTCATCATTTCACTTTTGAAGACATCCATAGTAAAACATGGAAGCCAGTTCAAGAAGAAGAGTTGAAAACATCTGTGTATTTTGCGGTACTAGTGTTGGTGTTAAGCCACAATACGTAGAAGCAGCACAGGAATTGGGTCGAGTCTTAGCTGCAAGGAATATGCACTTAGTATATGGCGGAGGCAATCTTGGACTTATGGGGATCGTTTCAAAAGCTATACAGGAGGAGGGCGTCAAGTTTTGGGAATCATTCCAAAACCCTTGGCGGAGGCAAATCTTATTGGACCATCAAACGAATAGGAACTAATCGTGCCAGGTAATTCTGAACGATTTGTAAAAATGATTAACCATGCTG
This sequence comes from Zanthoxylum bungeanum, assembly GCA_019454045.1. Taxonomy (NCBI): domain Eukaryota; kingdom Viridiplantae; phylum Streptophyta; class Magnoliopsida; order Sapindales; family Rutaceae; genus Zanthoxylum; species Zanthoxylum bungeanum. The sequence continues at coordinate 96,956 of SKCR01023625.1, forward strand.
ATGCTTTTATTGCTTTGCCTTGCCAGGCTTGGGTACATTGGAGGAAATTTTTACAGTGTTATCTTAGGCGAACCTGAACATACACCAGAAACCGCTTGGCCTGTACAACGTTGAAGGATTTTATGATTTTCTTTGTGTGTTTCTTGATGATGCTCGGAGAAATTGGTTCGTGTCAAAACCTATAAAAGAACTCATTTTTACTGCCAGAACTGCTTCGGATCTAATTGACCAAATCTTAGCATATGAACCACAAATTGACCCTATCATTTCAAAGATAAATTGGTCCGAGGACGATCGTGGTAAGAGGTGTCAGATTAATCTGGATCTTAACCTTTAACTTTTCGTGTAGAATTTCAGCTAACCAGGTATTATATTCCAAGCTCTTCTTCTACTGTTTAAGACATTGGGGACAATGTCTCATTTAGGTTTGGGGGAGGGAATTAGTTGATCAGTATCTTGTTTTTACTTGTGTGTTGTTTTTATTTTTAGTCCAAATTTTTTTCGAAAAATACAAAAAAAATTGAAAAATTTTCAAAAATTACAAAAATATTTTGCATTTTTTTATTTTGACTAAAAAGGTGAAATTGTAAGAGATAGTTGAGTAAGGAGTTTCCACTCCTGAGACGTATCTCAAACCTAATTCGGAACAAGTTAATTTTTGTTTATTTCCTTTTGAATTATTTAATTGTGAATTCTCCATAATACTGATTAAAATGGATCTTCATATGCTCAGTTAGCAGGTATTATCAACATGCATAGTAACATACGGACATGAGCTATAATTGAAAAGTTTGTAATATTCAGTGCTCTAGTTTAATTGGATGCAGCATCTCAAAAAGTGATGGAGTAAAAAAAAAACACGTCTGAGATCCGAGTTATTAAGTCTGTAAGGGTGTTTTAACACCTAGTGCCCTAAAGCCAACTGGTTTGGGAGTCACTGGCCCAAAGCTCGCTACATGGATCAAAGATGCTGCAAAAATATATATATATATATATGAAGTCTGAGTAATTAAGTCTGTAAGGGTGTCTTAACACCTGGTGCCCTAAAGCCAATTGGTTGGGAGCCACCGACCCAACACTCGCTACATAGATGGAAAATATTGTATATAAATAAAAAAATCAAAAATCAAAGAAAAAAAATCAGAAAAATCATTCCATTGCTGCAAAAAGGTGTGAATTCTGGTAAAACTGTAGGACAAAAATATTACTCTCTTATCAACTGCACTTGTGACTGTTGTGGGCAAAAATGAGTTGATTAATATTTTGCCGGCTGTGCATATGGAGAATGGTAAATATAATCGGAGAATTTACTTATTCAGTAATTTAGAAAAGAAGAAAACAACTAGTAACTTGGAGTAGAAGTTTCACCTGATTAGTCACTAACTTCTTTATTCTCTTTTCTCTTGTCGTTTTGCTTTTGTGTGCATTAGTTTTATTATCTTTTTATTTTTGTAAAAATTTGTGGGTATCGTTGCTGTAAGCCCTCACGAGACTATAACTCGTCCACTAGGGACACCTAGGGGTTAAAGGCTTGTTGCATATGCTAAATGCAACCGTGATCCTTACGAAAGTGGCTTAGTTTAATTTTAACTATTTCTTGTATTTTATTTTGTTGGTTTTGCTCGAGGACTAGCAAAATTTTAGGTTTGGAGGTGTGATGAGCGGAAAATATATCAATATTTACCGCCCCTTTTACTTAATATTTTGTTTAGTTTCTCGGGTTTGATGAACGTTTTGATATGTTTTAGTTTATTTTGCAGATAAAATAATATTGGGACTCAATGAAATCATTTAGGAGGAAATGTGGGTCAAATAAGGGCAAAAATTGGACTTGACATATTAAATTTGGAGATTGGAATCTTGAAAGGGCGTTTTAAAGAAGTGCAGTTTTGGAAATTCCAGTTTTGCGCATCTATCATTTTTTGGGCATAATGTTTTACTCCGATATCGGATTGAGCTGATTCAAGTTCCAGATTAAAGAAGACTCAAAGATATACAACTTTGAAAGACAAAATAATTTCGAATTCTGAAGATTTCATGCCCGAAATTGATGAACCATCCAGAAGTGTGTTGTGTGTAATTATTAAAGTCATTTTCAAAGTAAAAATAAATTAATAAATAACTAATAAAAATTATCAAATCACCACCAAACATGATAAGAAATTAGTGGATCAATTAATAATGGATTTGGTGGAGCAATTAGTGGAGCGATTAGTGGAGCAATTTAAAATGGATTTGGTAGATGATTTGATGGAGACAAAATTTTGCCTATAAATACCAAGCCATTTCATTTGTAAATTCATACTTTCTTTTAAGGAATTCCTTAAGAATACTAAGAAGATTGTATCTTGTTTGTTTATTTACAGCTTTCAGTAATTAATTTTCGCTTTCGCACTTTCTTTTCTTTACTTTTCAGTTTTTACTTTCCGCAATTTACTTTTACGCACAGTACTTTTCTTTCTTTAATTTTCAGTTTTTACTTTTCAGTAATGAGGAGGTAACTCCCCTTTGCTGGGGTAAAAGGTAAAACTTTTATTACTAATATTTAGATTAATCTCCCTTAATTATAATATATAAACTAGTTAAAATCTGACTTAACGAGGATACCGCCATATTGGTCGGTTGGTAATTATTTAAATTGGTTTTAACCTGACTAAACTGGATACCGCCTGATTGGTCGGTTGGTAATTAATTATTAATTTGACTTAATCTGGATACCGCCTATATGGCTGGTTGGTAATTATCATGCAAAGTTAATATATTATATTAAGGGAGATATCTAAAATAGAAGTAATAAAAGTGGTTCATTTTACCTCAGCATTTTCTTTTATTGTACTTTTACTTTATTTACTTTTCAGCAATTTACTTTCATCATTTACTTTTCAGCAATTTAATTTCAGCATTTACTTTTCAGTAATTTACTTTCAGCATTTACTTTTCAGCATTTAATTTTCAGTATTTAATTTCAGCATTTACTTTCCGTCATTAACTTTTCAGCAATTTACTTTTCAGCATTTTACTTTATGTCTTTTATTTTATTTAAGTTTTTACTAGCCCTAGTTATATGTCGTAACTAAGTTAGTTTTCTAGGGTTGTGATGAATTCTAAAATCACCGGTTTATAATGGGTTATTTTATAGTTTAGGTAATTTAAAGGTTTACTTATTAAGTCTTAAGCTTAATGCGTCTTGTTAATTGGTCATTAATAAGATTGATCTGGTAAATCTAAAATAAACTTGACAAATGAATTTTAGGTTTCAGCCTTAGACTTAATAGCCCACGATCTTCCTTGAGGATAGATAACCCTTTAATAGATTTCCTTACAGGATAGACATATACTTGTCGGGCGGGGGTAGCCATAATTGGAACTTAAACTTAATGAATCAAGGTAATTTGGTTGACATAGACATATGGTTCAATTGCGTTATACTGGGTATTTGCGTATGACTATCGACAGAGGATTTCACATAATTTAGTGTTCCAGGATTTCACATAATATTGAATTTTCTTAAACCTACTTTCGCGCAATTTTATTTACTTGTTTTTAAATTCAAAATCATCATCATTTCAAATCAATCAATCAACCTGTTAGATACTAGTAATCATTTGACCTCATAAAATTAATAGACTAGGTATTAAGTCCTCGTGGGAATGATACTTTTTATACTACTTGAACGATACGTGCACTTGCGTTATACGCGTGTGATTACGCACCAGTCAGTTACCTGAATTCATTAAGACTAAGTTCCAATTGTGGCCACCCTCACCCGACAGTTATATGTCTATCTTGTAAGGAAATCTATTAGAGGGGTATCTAATCCTTAAGGGAGATCGTGGGATATTAAGTCTAAGGCTGAAATCTAAAATCCCTTCGTCAAGTTCATTTTAAGTTTACCAGATCAATCTTATTAATGGCCAATTAACAAGAAGCATTAAGCTTAAGACTTAATAAATAAACCTTTATATTACCTAAGACACAAAATAACCCCTTATAAACCGGTGATATTGGAATTTATCACAAACCCAGATAACGGGTTTAGTTACGACACATATCTAGGACTAGTAAAAACTTAAATAAAGTAAATGACATAAAGTAAAGCATGGAAATTAAAAACGTAAATAAAGCAAAAAATAAAATACTGGGGTTAGAGGATCCATTTTTAATACTTCTATTTTAGAAATCTCCCTTATTATAATATATAAACTTTGCATGATATTACCAACCGACCATATAGGCGATATCCTGATTAAGTAAGATTTATGATTAATTCCAACCGACCATAAAGGTGGTATCCAATTTAGTCATGTTAAAATCAATTTAATTAAGTCAGGATTTAAATAGTTTTTATATTATAATTAAGGGAGATTAATCTAAATATTAGTAATAAAAGCTTAACATTTCACCCCAACAGAGGGGAGTTACCTCCTCATACTGAAAAGTAAAATAAAGACTGAAAAGTAAAATAAAGAAAGAACTATTGCTTAAAATAAATAATTAAATACATAAAGCTATAAATAAACAAACAAGATACAATCTTCTTAGAACTTTTAATGAAATCCCCAAAAGAAGGTATGAATTTTCCTTCTGATTTCAGATTCAATTTATAGGCAAAATTCTAACTAGCGCGTCGCGACGCACGAGTAATTCATCAGGATTTGACACGTGGCTTTCGGAAAAATAATTGGCTTGGCATCGCGACGCGTGAAGTTGTGTGCATCGCGACGCGGAGGAAAGCAATGACCTACATTATCGGCAATATGGGATGATGACACATGGCCGGCGCACGTTAGCAAGATTATTGTGATGTTGACACATGGTAGGCGCATGTTACTCGAATTTCATATATCTTTTTTTATAACATCTTCAATTAATGTAGCGAGCTTTAGGTCAGTAACTCCCAAGCCAATTGGTTTTAGGACACTAGGTGTTAAAATACCCCTACAGACTTAATTACTCGGATCGAAGATGTTAATTTTTTTTATTCCATCGCTTTTTTAGATGCTTAATCCAATTAAACTAGAACACTGAATATTAAAAACTTTTCAATTACAACTCATGGCCGTATGATACCATTCATGTTGATAATACCTGTCAACTGAGCATATGAAGATCCATTTTAGTCAGTATTTTGGGGAATTCACAAATTAAATAATTCAAAAGGAATAAACAAAAATTAACTTGTTACGAAATAGGTTGAGATACGTCTCAGGAGTGGAAATTCCTTACATATCTTTCTCACACCAATTTCACCTGATTAGTCAAGTTAAAAATACAAAAAACAAAATATTTTTATTTTATAAAATTTTTAATTTTTTTTGAAAATTTTTAACTAAAAATTAAATAAAAATAACACAATAAAAACAAGATACTAGTCAACTATTCCCCTCCCCAAATCTAATTGAGACATTGTCTCCAATGTCTAAAAAGTAGAAGAAGAGTTTAGAAAATAGTACCTGGTTAGCTAAAATGCTACATCTAAAATGAAAATTAAAGGTTAAGATCCAGATTTATCCGACGCTTTTTACCACGATCATTATCAGACCAGTTTATCTTGGAAAGGATAGGGTCAATTTATGATTCAAAGGCTAAGATTTGGTCAATTAAATCATTGACATTTCTGGCAGTAAAGAGGATTTCTTTTACAAGTTTTGACCCGAACCCATTTCTCTGGGCATTATCAAGAAACACACAAAGAAAATCATAAAATCCATCAGCATTAAACAGTCCAATTAGTTTCTGGTGTATATTCATGTTCGCCCTAGATAGCACTGTAAATATTTCCTCTATCGTGCCTAAGCCACCTGGCAAAGCAATAAAAGCATCAGCACGATTAATCATTTCTACCAGTCATTCAGACATACTTGGTATGATAAGTTCCTCTCCGTTTGATGGTCTTATAATATTTGTCTTTGCTAAGGTTTTGGGATGATTTCCAGGACTTGACTTCTTCCTTCCTGTACGGCCCTTGAAACGCACCCCATTAGTCCAAGATTGCCACCGCCATATACTAAGTGTATATTCCTTTCAGCTATGACTCTACCCAATTCCTATGATGTCTCAACGAACTCTGGCTTAGAACCAACACTATACTGCAAAACACACAGATGTTTACAACTCATCTTCTTGAAGTTGCTTCCATTTTTTTTCCTCAACTTTGGATGTCTTCAATAGTACAATGATGAGCTGAATTTATATAACCTAAAAATGGTAAGTAATAATAGCACTAGTACCTGCCAAATGCAATTATTAGCTAAACAGTAAAATAAATCATGAAAGTCAAAAAGTCTGGATCCTGTCGGAGAAAATAAAGGAAAATAACAAAATAAATCACAATTATTAGTTAAAGACAAAAAGATAATAATATTTACAATAAACAATGACTTGATTGACATCTATGCGTCAGGGACAAGCTTCACATCCAATTTTCTTATAAATTGGCAAACAGGATCTTTTAGAGTCAAATTCCCGAGACTTGATTGTTGTCTTTCTCAGAATTATGTATGTAACATGCGAATTACGTAATACACATATCTATTGGGATGCGTCTTAAGAGTCAATGATATGTCATCTAAAGACTCCTTACTCAAGCCATCCTTAATGAATTTAATTTTATCTTCACGGTTATCATACATCATTCCTAAAGAACGACAACGAGTGTTACATGTCATGCGTGCACATTTATAGCAAACACCCATTCTTCTTTTCTTAGCATAGGTGTTTCTTCCTAAACCAGACAGATATGAAACAAAAGAGTCAGAGGACTCACCTACCAATCGGACCCGTGCTTCAATAATCCAACAAATTTCATTAGGAATACCTTTGATCATCAGAAGTCTCATTCGTTCCATGCGAGCTTTGTAGACTTTCATCAGAGATTTTTAAGGGAGAGAAGGAAATTTCTTGTGAAGATTTGCGAGAACGTCTTCCATCATGTCTCTGAATTTACCTATAAAATTAAACACATAAAAATAAAATACACCAAATCTTAATATATACACAAATTACATGGGTTGCCTCTCTACTAGCTTTAAGTTTAACATCGTCAGCTAGACATGACTGCCTGAACGTTATGATGGATCTGAAAGTGTGACACTTTCTTTTTGTCGCTCCAATGATTCTCCCTAGTAGTGTTTGACACGCTTACTTTTAACCTTGAATGTTTCATTAGAATTGGGATCATGTAACTCAACGGTTTTATCTTGTAAAACTTGAGTGATTAAGAATGGACCTGACCATCGTGATTTTAACCTCCCAGTGAAAAATTTCAACCTTGATTTGTTGAACAATAACCGCTGCCCCGGTTCCAGTTGTATGCACAATAACTTATCATCATGTCTCTTCTTGGCATTTTCTTTGTAAAATTTGGCATTCTCGAAAGGCTATATGTGGAATTCCTCTAATTCGTTGAGTTGGTGGAGCCGTTTCTCGTTAGTTGCTTGCAGTTCAAGATTTAACTTGTTCAGTGTGCAATACACTTTATCTTCAGGCTCCACAGGTAGATGCCATGCTTTAAGTTTGTCAGAGGAACTTTGCATTGCATCGGAGTTCTGGATGGTACTATTTATCACATCAAGCCTGAAACATTCCTCATTCGTTTCATCATTCGGGAATTCCATGGCTTTGAAAATATTGAATTTTACTTCTTGGTCAAGTACCCCCATGGTTAGTTCATATTTTTGTACATCAATAATGGTTCGACCTGTAGCCAAGAATGGTCTCTCGTGGATGATGGGCATGTCTTTGTCTTCCTCCATGTCAAGGATAATAAAGTCTGCTGGGAGAATGAGTTTGTCGACTTTGACCAGCACATCTTCAACTACACCTCTCGAAAATGTGAGCGATCTATCAGCAAGTTGCAGAGAGACTGAGGTGGGCATTGCTTCTCCAATTTGCAGTTTCCTGTAAATAGAAAAAGGCATCAAGTTAACACTAGCACCTAAATCAGATAAAATCCTTACCGAAGTTATGTTCTCCTATGGTAAGCTTCCTATGAATGATGGCACTGCATTTTTCTGTCAATGCTACTGTTTTGTAATCTCCTAATCTCCGCTTTCGTGACAGAATGTCTTTCATGAATTTGATATAACTGGGCATTTGTTCCAACGCTTCTGCAAATGGAATGTTGATATGCAGCTTTTTGAAAATCTCCAGGAATCGAGCAAACTGCTTGTCTAGTTTTTTTTTCTGAAGATGATGTGGAAAAGGTGGGGGTGGAGTGAATCTTTCTCGATCATTTGCTATTGCCTCTTTTTCCTCCATCTGTTGATCTACTTCGCTGCTTTCTTTTGGAACTTCCTCAACAGTTGCCTTGACTCCAATATTTTTGTTGATTTCAGTACCGCTTTTCAAAGTGATGGCATGACATTGCTCCCTCCTCATGTTCCTTGGATTTGGTTCTGTGTTGCTAGGAAGGGTACCTTGCGGTCTGTAACTCTGAACATTGGCCAGTTGTCCCATTTGATTCTCCAGTGTTTTCAAAGATGCTGTTTGACTTTGAATTAATGCTGCTTGGGATTGAAACATGGCATCATATAATGCTGCTTGAGAATCATATTTTGCTTCTAGATTTTTCAAGTAAGCCAGCACTTCTGTTATTCCTGGTTTTTTTTTCATACTCCTGGTCTTTGTTTTGCTGTTAGAATCCTGGTGGTGGATTGTTTATCTGCCCTGAATTGTTGCTCCATGCGAAATTGGGATGATTCTTCCAACCTGGATTGTAGGTGTTGGAATATGGATTGTTCCCATGTCTATTGAAATTGTTGACATAATTCACCGTCTCATCATGTTGAATTGCCTCTGGTGCTCCTCTATATGGTGAACTTATGGCACCGACAATGTTTACAACTTGTGTGCTAAGTGTTTCCAGGCATTAGCACATCTTCTCCAGCTTGGCAGTCATGCTGTGTTAGCTCAGACTTCATGGATTCCTGCTATTCGTTGAATCATGCTTCTTTCTGTTGGCCACAAAGAATTATTGTTGGCCATTTCTTCAATTAAGTTCCAGGCCTGATCTTCTCCTTTTGCCATTAAAGCTCCTCCAGCAGCAACATCAATTGTGGTTCTCATTAGTCCAGAAAGTCCATTGTAGAATGTTTGGACTTGTAGCCACTTAGCGATTTCATGGGGAGGAAATTTTCTGAGCAATTCCTTGTATCTTTCCCAAGCTTCGCAGAGGTATTCTGAGTCATGTTGTACAAAGGATGTAATGTCATTCCTCAGCTTTGTAGTTCTAGCTGGGGGAAAGTACTTTGCAAGGAATTTGGTGGCTAGAGTGTTCCAAGTTGCGATGGAACCTGCTGGTAGTGAATGTAGCCAAGCCTTAGCTCTGTCTTTCAAAGAATATGGGAAAACATGCAGTCTCATTGCTTCTTCAGCTGCTCGGTTTTAATTGAAAGTGCCGTAAACTTTCAGGAAGTTGCTGATGTGGGCATTAGGATCTTCAGTTGCATTCCCCCCAAACTGAACTGACCGTTGTATCATCTGGCTGCATGTTTTGATGTCACACACATTTGCTGGTAAGATAGGAAATACAATACATGAAATGAAGCCGTCAACCACCGGAATAGTTCTGTCTCGAATGGGAACTGGTGGTGCAACCTCCAAAGGTTCAGGTTCCATGTTGATCAGTGCTTCTTGGCATTCTCGCCTTTCCCTTCTCAACTGTCTGATGGTTCTTTCAATTTCTGGGTCAAGCGGACGGATTTCAAAGCTTCTGGTTCTTCATTTGTAGTGTTCGAGAACCTGAAACACAAGAAAATAAAAATAATAAGAAAAAGAAATTAGACACAGGTAAAAGTATCTAACCTCAAAATTAATAATGAAAGATGAATAAGTCCTCGACAACGGCGCCAAAAACTTGATCGGTGAAATCACTCACGTAACAGAAGCACACATATCGCTTAAGTAGTATAAAATGTATCGATCCTACGAGGACTTAATACTTAAGCTATTAATTTATGAAGCCAAATGTTTAAGAGTATTTAATAGATTGTTTGTTTGATTGGTTGGTGATTTTAAACAAAAATAAATAAATAAAACAGTGCGAATGTAAGTAAAAGGAAAATTCAATATTATAAAACTATCCAGGGTTGTGAATTCTTCCAATATCTTTTAAAGATGAAGTGGTTATCTCATATTTGTGCAATATATCAGTTTATTAACTTGGAACACGAAATTATGCAAAAGCCTCTATCGATGTTCAGATGCAAACATCCAAATAACCCAATTAATCATATGTCTATGTTAACCAAGTTACCTGAATTCATTAAAACTAAGTTCCAATTGTGGCTACCCCCGTCAGATAGGTATATGTCTATCCTGTAAGGAAATCTATTAAGGAGTATCTAATCCTTAAGGGAGATCGTGGGCTGTTAAGTCTAAGGATGAAACCTAAAATCCCTTTGTCAAGTTCATTTTAAGTTTACCAGTTCAATCTTATTAATGGCCAGTTAACAAGAAGCATTAAGCTTAAGACTTAATAAATAAACTTTATATTACCAAAGATATAACATAACCCCTTATAAACCGGTGACATTGGAATTCATAACAACCCCAGATAACGGGCTTAGTTATGACACATATCTAGGACTAGTAAAAGCTTAAATAAAGTAAATGAAATAAAGTAAAGCTTGGAAATTAAAAAGGTAAATAAAGCAATAAAGAAAATGTAGGGGT
>SKCR01023626.1:0-101057 GCA_019454045.1 Zanthoxylum bungeanum
AACATGGTAGCATTGTGATGTGTTGGGGATTCTTTCACCTCAGAATTTTTCAAGGTTTAATTATCTAACACTTGTGATGTTCAAGAGGGGTAAAGTTCAACTCAACCCAAAAAAAGAACAGCACAAATATACCCTTCGTTCATTATCAAGTTGGGTTCAAGTGGGGCCTATTTCAATTTGATCTACAAATCATACCTACTACTAGCCTGATAGGTCCCAGTTAGAGAGATTTGCTGAACATCCTAGCCTAACACATACATAACAAATAAACACTGGACAAGGACATGGTCACACTTGACCTCAAGAATTTTCCGAGATCCGAAATTATTATCTAATTGTTATTCTTCCAATGGCACAAGGGGGGGTAAAATTAATCTCATCCCCAAGCCAAAGCAAACAAAAGTTTTTTGCCCATTGAATGGAGTTGGGTACATATATATACCCCCCATTAGCAACTTGGGTTGCCAATGGACCTATTTCATTTTGATCTACAAACCCTACTTACTTTTTTACGTTGAAAATCCACCGCCAAATCACATGATTCGAGCTTAAACGAAATAGATAAAACCCCGATTGTTCTAGGCTCTTCCAAAGAAATGCAGTCTTAAACACCTGACAACTAAATCTTGAGCCCTTTGCGACCAATCCATAACTTTTGGGGAGCCAAATCCCACTTACTACTGAAATACTTACAGCTAAAAGTTGAAAATTTAAGCAACCTAAATTGATTCAACTAAACAACGACCAGCAAAGAGAGAAATTTAAATTGGGCTAGCTGCAAGTTGGTTTTTTTTTTCTTTTTTACCTTGGTGTAGTATCTACAACCCTTCTCACCAAGGGTGACCAAAAGGAGTTTCAAGTTAGAGTGCCATAGTGACAATGCTGATTCATCATCAATCTTGTCACTCCCAGTGAGGAATTCAAGCTCAACATCACTGACTTTGATCACCTCTGCTTTGTCCCAGATGCTCATTATCTGCTCACGCGCCTCATCCGGTGAAGGCCACAGCGGTAGCCGGAGATTAGGGTCATATGAGAGCAGGGCACCTGCGTCCTTGGCTGCTTCCATTGCCTTTAAGTGAGCTGATCGACATGGTTCCACTATCAAGCTTATTGACCCATAGTGGAAAACTTTGGCCTGCACACATAAAATTAAACAAAACAAAATTAGTGAAATCCATTATCGCAGCCTATATATGATAAAAATTAATTAAACTCAAGCGCGTGGGATTCAAAAAACAATTACAGAATCCTAGGATGGGCCCACAGTACTGTAATGGAATCCAGGTTAAAATCAATTTATGGGGACATAGAACCACAGAGAAATTTTTATTTTTAATTTAATTAAATAATATTATATATATATATATATATATATATATATATATATATATATATATATAATTGATTTAAAATTATGGTCCCAGTTAGGGTCACTGCTGATTTTGTGAGTAATGACTTAAGATTAGATCTATAGATGGGGCCCACTTGGAAGCGCGCATGAAATCACGGGACGTTAATACCTATACACACGATCCGAAATATCACGGTCAATATGGATCAAGAAATTCAACGACACCATGATTCACGCCTCCAGTGGGTGATCTTATTAATCCAAGATAAGACTGCTAAGATCAAGTTACCGCCTGTGAGATTATCGGGTCACAGACAAAAGGCAATGATTTTGAATTTTATTTCGAATCGTCATCGCCTGTGACAGTAACCAGTGACCGGCCAGTGACATTAGCACTGGCTCAGAAAAATCAAAAAGTCAAATACTGAGAAAATCTTGCAGCGAGGAGTTTGGGAGTTTAAAAAGGCTTTAAATGGGTCCTACCAGGATGGTAACAACCATTACCAATCCCACGTAAGGCGCGTGAGTGTTTAAAAAAATTACTAAATTAAAACAAATGGAAAAAAAAAAACGTACAGATCTGATGAGCTCGAGATTGAGCTCCTCGGGTTTCAAGAGCATATCAGCGCTGGGGTTTCTGTAAAACATGAACTCACGCTCGCCATCAGCGCGTAGAGTCACGAAAGCGAGAGCAGTCCTGGCACCCTGGTCAAAGTTGATGCCGTCACCGCTGACTCCATTCTCCTTCAAGATCCCAGCAAGCATGTGACCGAACTCGTCGTCGCCGAGTTTGCCGACGAAGGCAGCCTTCCCCCCGAGGCGAGCAACAGCTATGGCGACGTTGGCGGGGGCGCCACCGGGAGCCTTGAGGAATCCTGGGGCTTCGGCGAGCGAGACGCCGGAGACCGTCGGGACGAAGTCGATCAGCATCTCGCCGAAGGAGACGATCAGGCTGGAAGATGAAACGGTTCCGTTTGTCGCCATTTTAACGAAAATCGATATTGTGAGTTTAGAGAGAGAGAGAGAGAGTTAATGAAGAGAAATAATAGGAAGGAGGAGAAGAAGGAAGTAGGATATGGTATTTATAGAGTCGTGGTTGTGGGTGCCTAGAAATTGAATTTAGCAAAAAAAAAAAAAAAAAAAAAAAAAAAAAAATTTGAGCGTGATTTATGGCTTGGTGCTGGTGATATTTGTTAATTGAGATTTTAATTCATGTATTTCCTTGGGAATTTGGATAATAATTTTTTAAGATATTGTGGGATTATGTACTCATCATAAATTTTTGATAATAATATCGTATCATCTCTAGTTTATGTTTTATATTAATAGATCATTTTTGTGTCAATATTGTTAAGCAAATGATAATGTCATAATTATCAAATTATTATATTATTGTGACTCTTTAATACATAATTAGAAAGTTAAAGTTATGAGGTTTGTCGGAATTCTTTAATGGTGCAGAGATTAAAAAAATTAAAAAATTATTAATAATTTATATTATTATTAAATTGAAATCATAGTAAATTTAACCTCTCAAGCCTCTTATTTTTATAGTAGTGTCTGCTATTTCCAATGGTTTTGCGTGGGAAGCTATGACAGTGTTGTTGCTAGTAAAGCGAGGCATGAGGTGAAAAAGCTTTGTGGCATGTGGTTAATAAGCTCGGTGTACGTGTGGCGGGGATCTAAGCGTGATTCTGTGTGATGACTAGTGAGGAAGTTGAGAAACGTACACTCGCATCTATTGGGATTCTCTTAACTATTATTTTTTTGATAGTGTTTCTTTTTTTTGTCTGTAATTTCACTTAGTACTTAATGATAGAAACTAATTTACATGGTAAAAATTTTATGGAGAGTTTATGTTTTTGCTTTTCGCTATTTTGTTAATATTAAATCATGTGGCATATATATTATTCATCATCATCACCATTATCATTATTTATTTATTTATTTTTATAAATTATCTCAATACCATCTAAGAATTCTAATAATATCATTGTACCTCCTAACCTTTATATTTTATATCAATGAGCCAATAAACTATAGTGATTGATAAAGATTCTCTTCAAATATCATCATTCATTTAACATTGTTAACGAAAAATGACTCATTAATACAAAATATAAACCAAAGGTGGTGTAGAGTTGGAAATTGGTGTTTTAGGTGACTTGAAATTTAACAAATATGAATACAATATTTAGGTCCACATGGTTTGTAAATAGGTTAATTTTATAATAGAAAAATGTCAAAATTATATGTGTGTGTATATATATATTGAATTTAAAGATAAAATATCTCTAAAATATTAAGTGTTTCAAGAAAAAAGTAGATGTTATTGATTTACAAATCATAAACTTTAAAACAACCATGTTCAATATGTTTCAATTAAAAAAAATGGATTAAAAATGTATGTTATATTTTTAAGTTACCGCTCAATCATTATCAAATATTTATATTTCCTTAATATGGACTCGAAATCACATAAGTAAGATGTTAAAGAAATTTATCTCAAATTAGGATTTCTATAAGGTCAAAATTAGTCACAAAGTCATTATTCGCAACAGTAACAGTCACAATGACATAGTCACATTCACATATATAAATCAGTCATAATATTTAGTCATATTTTGCAGTTACAATATTAATTATAAATACTTAATCACAGTTATAATGTCGGTCATAGTTATAATTTCATTTTACATATTCAAAAATATATTTGAACATGTCCAATCTTTAAAAAATTATTGTTCAAATGAACAATGAATATTTTACTATTCACGTGAAAATGACCTAAAAATATATTTGAAATCCAGTCATGAAAAAGAAAAAGTGAATAGTAAATTCATTATTTACCGGTCCCCAATGGGGTGGAGCTTGGCGGCAAAAGGCTAAAGACTTGGTTGTCACCTCCTGAGTTCAAATTTAGATGGTGCATTTCTTGTAAGAGTCCATGATAGTCGGGGATTTTACCCACTCCGCTTAAGCCCGGGTCAAGATTTTCAATATTTACCAAAAAAAAAAAAAAATTCATTGTTTACCATGAACAATATTTTATTTTTAATATATATATAATGTTGGAATGAAAATGGGTAAAATTGAATATACATTAATTTTTAATTCTAAATACATACATTTATAATATACTTTGTTTTTAATAAAAAAAGCTAAAAATATTCATATGCGTATTCTTTTTTTTTTTTCACTTTTAAATATTAAACAAATTCAAAAAAAATATTTTATTAAAAAAATTTAAAGGCCGACCGGAGTCCGATCTGGCTTGGGCTCAGCTTGGCCAGATAAAATGATTATATTAAAATCAAGATACAATTACATATTTATGATATGATTTTCCGATTACGACATTATAAATTGATTATCGAATCATAAAATGACCAAATATATAGATATGATATAATTACACGGATATTAACCATCTCATAAATGGATTCACAGGTTGGCTTTTGAAACACATGTATGACAATTGTGTCGGGACCCTTACTGTTATCTATCGAAAAATTCATTTCGTACCATTGTAGTGTAGTTGTCTCTTGGGACCATTATTGTCATTTTATTTTTTTGTCAATAAAAAAATGTTACAAAATACAAAAAGTATGTTTATAAAGTTCTTAATTGACTAAGCAAACAACTTTTTTTTTTTTTCTTACGCGCATCTCGATTAATTCTCGGGATCTGTGCCCCTTATCCTCAGAAGTTTCCCAGCATAGATCAGGGTAAGTCGCTGGCTTTTCATATTATGGAATATGGCCCCAAGAAAATTCATCTAATGAAATTCGAACCTTAAATCTAAAAAGGAGCAAATCACTCAAGACCAAAGGCTTTACGAGTGAGGCAACCTTCAGATTATAATCAAACAACTTTATGTAACTCGTTTACAGAGAGAGTCACGTCGGCCAGTGGCTGTCATTAATTAAATAATACTACACTTCTTAATGCTAATCCATTTTTTAAAATTTAATAATCAAATACTGTCTACACTTACCGCGGTTTTTCATTATTTTAATTTTTTTTTTTTATATAAATCAGTGTTTATACTTTACGTCAAAAAGTCCAGATCTCTAAGAAAATATTTTATTTAATTTGGTTTAGTTAACTCGGTTTTCTCTTAAATTAACAACACAATACAATATCAATTCCTAACCCAAATCCTAAATGAACGTGGAAGGTTAAGATAAAAAATTAAAAGTTAAAGTTTGTTGCCACTCCACTAAAATTTTAATCACACCCCATTTTTTTATTTTACTTTTTGAAATACTCTCATTTTAACTTAATATATATCTCAGTCTTTCAGGCTCGGCCGTTAGATTCTCACATTTAAGTTTTACATTTTGAAATCGTTAATATATTATAATATAAACAATTTGAAACTCTTATTCATTAATTATTTAACCGTTACAATAAAAAAAAAATCAGAGATAACAAACAGATGGGCCGCCCATATTAACCGATTTTTCAAATTTTAAAAGTAAATTAAGCGTAGAAAAAACAAACGATGACTACATAGAGATGGTTCAGGTGGCTGCTCAATGCGCCACCACAAAAAAAGAGCACAATTATTCCAACCATCGTGATTTGTCAATGTTATTTCTGTTAGAATATTTTATTCTAATTATGGACTTACATTAATTGTAATACGAGTTTTAATATAAAACGTTAAGATAATTGGTTTTGTAATAGAAACTGTGAAGCCCAATTGTTTGATCTAATAAAGTGGACTGCAACTCTATATTATTTGATGTGTGGATATTAGAGCGGGCTTCAGAATTGTTATGAGCTTTTGATGGGTGAGCCCATTACACTCCATAAATTTGTGAGCTAAGGTCTCACTCTCACTCCCCTATATAACTTACTCGATAAACTTCTTTTAATTATTAAGCTTTATGTCTCTCTCTTTAATAATAATCATGATAAACATAATGATAAGTTTATCATAATTATCTCTCATTTTAATCATTGATTTGATGTAAAGCATTAGGATAAGCCTTACATAAAATCCAAGCACATTGCATTATTAAAGAAAGCATTAATGTTTCTCATGCAAGTTAACAAGCACAATAGTGAAATCATCAATAATTGTGATGATGATGGCTAATGTGTATATATAAACTATAAAGCATATGGGTGCTTTAACAAGTTAGAGAGATGAGCAATATAAAGGAAAAACAAGTAAAGAGAGAGAGAAATTGAAGCATAAGGAAATAGCTTCATAAGGTTGGAGAAAATTAAGGCATAAGGAAGCTTAATCAGGGAGAGTAAGTTTCTCACCATCAAGAAGTGGGGAGCATAGGGTGATATCCTCAGTGCAAATTTTCAACAGATCTACAGAAATTTCCGCTGCAGATATGGATTCTAAATCAGGTACGCTCCTTGGATCATCCGATTAATTCATTAAATTGTATTATAAGCTCTTGTGTTAAAGGTCATGTTGCAAATAAATTTCTAACATGTGGTATGAGAGCATCAGGAACACAATCTTAGAATTTATGGATTTTTCATAAAGTTATAGAAAAATCTGTTGAATTTTTCGGATGGATTTTTTATTAGATCCATATTATTTTAATCTGTTGATGGTCGTTAATAATTGATCCAATTTTTAAGCACATAAAATTTATTGGATTAATTATTAATTCAGACCTGTAAATTTTGGGATATATGAAAATTGAAATATGGTGAATAGAAGTTCAGATCTAGGATCCAAGGATGAGGCAAATATTTAATATGTATTTATATATATGAAGAAATCAGATTGCAGACAAGCAAAATTGCTTTCGTTTTTTCATGAATTTGCCTTTAAAGCAAATTATTATTATCGTTTTTGTTTTTTTGAAGTTGAAAAGTCAAAAGGCACACATTGATTTCGTTTTCAACAACAATTTAAAATGAAAGATGATAATTGCATTTTGCTGATCAAAGCTGAGTTGACAGCTTCTTGATGAAGCGGTTTGTGCGTGCGTTGCACGCGTGCGTGTACCGCACGCGTAAGCCCATTTTGGCTAATATCCATCAGGTCCTTGGATAATAGCCTATAGATCCCCTGGATAATGGCATAAAGGTCCCTGCTATTATAATTTTGATCCCTATATTTATTTTAACTTTAGTTTTATCCCAAAATTTCAATATAAAGTCATAATTAATTTTGTGTGACAATTTAAGAGATAAATTGCTATCTCATAAAGTTTTATTTATACATGGGTATAAAAATTGTCACTGGTTAGAGATAATTAATTGTCTCTCATAAAGAAAAAATTTCAATGCAATTAATTTATTTGTGACAGAGATAAATATGAAGAATTAATTTATCTCATAAATTTTGTCACAATATTCAAGAATGTAATTTTATGGACAATTCGGCCCCTTATCTATAAAGTATAAAATGACATTATAAAGGTTATTTTCAAGATAATATAAGGTGTATCCCGATGTGAGAATTGCTTATGAGTTTAGTGGAACTGCAGCCACCAAAGTGACTTTTTTCACTGAATCTTTTAAGTGATGACGGTCTCGCATGTTTTAGGGATAATTCTATTTTTTGATGTGCAGTCTTCTGTCCAAAGATGTGGATTGTATGTTAAATTTTAGAAATATTACATATGAGACATATGGTTGGGAATAGACTAGTCTGAGTGGTTTATTCACCCAAATGTGGTAGACTTACGAGGATTGGATAAGTTTCTGAATCGTCTTATATGAAGAATTTTTAATTACATATTGTATATTCTGCCCAAAGGTGTTTATACAGTGGTGTGCTAAAATTCTTGGTATAATACTCTTTTATGACTTGAAGTATTTATTATCTTGTGTCGTACTTAAACTAAAGAATTGCATTGTTATTTGTTTTTCGGTCACCTTTTCAGTTAACAACAACACTGTGACTATAGAGATGTTGACTGGCTCCAATTTTAAAGTGTGGAAGAGAGATGTGTTGTTGGCTATGGAATTAGCAGATATTAATCTTGCTATGAATACTCCTAAGCCAGCTGATATTAATAGTTCCAGTACTGATACAGATAAGCAGCTGCATACAGTATGGCATAAGTCAAATCGCATGTGCTATTTGACTATAAAGAGATCTATTCCTGAGCATTTGCTAAACGGTCTTCAAGAAACCTCTATAGCAAAATATTTCCTGACAGCTGTATCTAAAAGATATAAAATCTCAATCAATGCAGAAATTGGTACCCTTCTGAAGCAATTATACTCAATGAAGTATAATGGTAATGGAGGTGTTAGGGAGTACATTTTGATGATGGTCCATATTCAGAATAAGTTGAAAAATCTTAACATTGTTCTTCCAGATGCTTGCATTATCCATCAAGCATTGAATACTCTGCCTACAGAGTTTGGTACAATTGTAACTACTTACAATTCGAGGGAAGAACCATGGAATGTTAATGATTTCATTGCCATATGTGTTGCTGAGGAAGAGAAACTTAAGGCAGGGCATACAGATGCTGCTCTCATTGTTTCTAAGCCTCGTAAGAAATGTAAGAAATCAAAATTTTCATCTTCTGGTAATGTTCAGAATTACAATAAAACTGGTCAGACAAGTGTTGTGGGTGGTACTAAAGGCGTCTTCAAGAAAGAACTTAAATGTTTCTTTTGTAAAAAGAAAGGGCATAAGGAGTCAGAGTGTTCCAGGTATAAAGTTTGGTTAGAGAAACATGGGCATTCAGGTAACCCTTTGGTTTTTGTTGTATGTGAATCCAATTATGCCAATGCCACATCCAGTTCTTGGTGGCTTGATAGTGGAGCAACTAATCATGTTGCTTTCATATTGCAGGGATTCATAAACAAGAGGAAACCAAATAAGGATGAGTTCAAGCTCGTAGTTGGCAATAATGAATTGGTGGAAGTACATTATGTTGGAGATGTTTGTTTAAAACTAGACTCCAATTATGAACTTGTTTTGACAAGTGTTTTGTATGTACCATCTTTTAGACGAAACTTGATTTCAATATCTATACTCGAAAAACAAGTTTATGATTTTGAGTTTAATACAGGTTCTGTATCTGTATATTTCAACTCAAATAAAGTTGGTCATTGTGTTTTGTCATACGGTTTGTAAAGTCTCTGTTTAGCATCAAGTGAGGTCTATTCCAATTCATATAATCTTGAACAAATTGTCAAAAGACCCTTAATAAAGGAAAAGTCATCCATGTTGTGGCATAAAAGACTTGGCCACATTTCTAGGAAAAGAGTAGAAATGTTAATAAAGTATGATATCCTACCTACTCTTGACTTCAGTGACCTAGAAACATGTGTTGACTGTTTTAAGGGTAAACAAACCAAAATAAAGAAAACAGAATCCACTCGTAGCTCCGATCTTTTACAAATTATTCATACAGACATAAGTGGACCTTATTCACCCAAAATTTGCAATAATAAATATTATATAACATTCATTGATGATTTTTCCCGATATGGATATCTGTACTTGATTAAGGAAAAGTCTGAAGCACTTGACAAATTCAAGATCTTCAAGACTGAAGTTGAGAAACAGCTGGGAAAAATTATCAAGATTGTTAGGTCTGACCAGGGTGGTGAGTATTATGGTAAACATGGGGTCAGTGGACAAATAAAGGGACCGTTTGCCAGATACTTAGAAGATTGTGGAATAGTAAGTCAATTTACTATACGAGGTAGTCCTGAACAGAATGGTGTGGCCGAAAGGCAGAATCGCACCCTTTAAGAGATGGTAAAGAGTATGATGTCTAGAACTAATCTCCCAGACTTCATTTGGGGTGAGGCAATTAAAACGGCCTTATATATCCTCAATAGAGTTCCAAGTAAGTATGTTTCTAGAACTCCTTTCGAAATAAGGACTGGTAGGAAACCTAGCATGAGTCACCTCCGTGTATGGGGATGTCCTTCAGAAGTACGCCTTTATAATCCCACTGAAGGTAAATTGCAATCCAAATCTACTCGTTGCTATTTTATAGGATACCTTGATCATTCTAAAGGCTACATATTTTACTATAGAGAAGGGGGTTATAGGATTGTAGAATCACAAACAGCTAAGTTCTTGGAATTTGATGTGGCTGATAATGATAATCATACAGAAATCTCAAATCAATGACAACATACCAGAATGGTTCATATACCTATACCCATACAGTCTGAGACCTTGGAACCTACACCTGCAACTAATCAAGTTATGGAGGAGGAACCCATACAGGTAAATGAGGTTCCGCCATTACTAGATATAGCTACAGAGGTTCCATTAAGAAGGTCAACCAGGGTAAGGCGGTCTGGTGTTCCCTCTGATTATGAAGTTTATTTAAATAAGATTGATTATGACATAAGTCATTGCACTGATCCAACAACTTTTAAAGAAGTTGTTTCTAGTTCTCAATCCGATATATGGTGGAATGCAATGAGAGATGAAATGCAATCTATGGGATATAATGATGTGTGGGAGCTTGTTGAATTACCTGAAGGTTGTAGACCTATTAGCTGTAAATGGGTCTATAAGACAAAGAAAGACTCCAAAGGGAATATTGAGAGGTTTAAGGCCAGATTAGTTGCCAAAGGATTTACTCAGAGAGGAGGAATTGATTATACTGAAACTTTTTCTCGTGTATCTTCTAAAGATACATTTAGAGTAATCATGGCACTAGTAGCTCATTATGATTTAGAGCTACATCAGATGGATATTAAAACTGCATTCCTAAATGGAGATTTAAGCGAAGAGGTCTATATGGTACACCTGAAGGATTTCAGAAAGATGGTGAAGATCATCTTGTTTGTAGACTTAAAAGTCTATTTATGGTTTGAAACAAGCCTCACGGCAGTGGTACCTAAAGTTTGACAGTGTAATCTCATCTTTAGGCTTTGTGGAAAGTAAAGTTGATAGATGCATATATATCAAGATCAGTGGGAGCAAATATATCATTCTCATTCTCTATGTAGATGATATTTTGCTTGCATGTAACGATATAGGAATGCTGCATGAGGTAAAGCAGTCACTGTCTAGACATTTTGATATGAAAGATCTTGGACAAGCATCTTTTGTTCTCGGTATTGAAATCCACAGAGATAGAACTCGAAAGGTATTAGGTCTCTCTCAGAAGGCATATATTGAGCGAATACTGAAGAGATTCGGTATGCATGATTGTAAATTTTGGGATGTGCCAATTGCTAAAGGTGATAAATTGAGCCTGACACAGTCACCTGAGAATGAGGTTTAGAGAGAGTCCATGAAAGCAGTGCCATATGCTAGTGCAATAGGAAGACTGATGTATGCACATGTATGCACTAGACCTGACATTGCATTTGCAGTTGGTGTACTGGAAAGATTTTTATCTAATCCCGGAAAGGAACATTGGACTGCTACCAAAATAGTTTTTCTGTATCTTAAGGGAACTAAAGATTACATGTTGACATATAGAAAGGTTGGGAATCTTGAACTAGTAGGGTATACAACTCTGACTTTGCTGGTTGTTCAGATGATATGAAATCTACCTTAGGATATGTGTTTATGCTAGCATGTGGAACTATATCTTGGAAAAGTGTCAAGCAGACACTTGTAATTTCTTCCACAATGCAGGCCGAGTTTGTAGCATGTTTTGGTGCAGCGTCACAGACTGTTTGGCTACGAAATCTCATTAAAGAAATATCAGTTGTTGAATCCATTTCTAGACCTATAAGGTTATATTGTGATAATCTTTCAGCTGTATTATTTGCCAAAAAAATAAGAATATCACTGGGTCAAAGCATATGAAGGTCAATTACTTGACAATTAAGGAGTTAGTTAAGAAGGTGACATTCTAGTATAGCATATCGGTACAGATGATATGATTGTTGATCCTTTGATCAAAGGTCTTCGACCCATTGTTTTGTAAAGCATGTTGCTTGTATGGGTTTGGTAAAGTCTTTTGATACCCTAGGTTAGTGGGAGACATCATTGCTCTATGTTATTTTATTTATACATTCGTACATGTATTTTGTATTTTGCAATGATTATCTATAAATGTGCATCTTCATTGGAAGATATTATGTTTATTGTTTGATATATCATTGTGTAAAGTCTTATGATGAGTGTCAATCATAAGCATTGGCTTGGGTCATAAAGTTATAAAGCCTTGTTGGTATGTCTTGTGACACATAAAGTTTATCTTGGGATAATAAAAGACATACATGCTTATATTTAAGCCTTGATTTCTCATGTGGCCTGGGCTGCATAAGGTAGAGAAATTGGTGACCGATAAGAGAAAATAACACATGTATTTTTTAGATCATAAAGTGGGTGTTATTGTATCTTACTGCTCTATCACATCTTGTTCATGTCGATAAGGTTGTTTGATATATGTGACCATGGAAGGAACTATGTTGCATTATAATGTAGGTACCGCCATGATTCTATATCTACGATCTTATTGGACGGAATGGTTTACTAGAGTTGTTTCTAAACCAATATTGGATCCATAAAGTTTTCTTAGCATTAAAACATCCACAATTGATATCGCCCAAGTGGGAGAATGTTAGAATATTTTATTCTAATAATGGGCTTATATTAATTGTGATACGTGTTTTAATATAAGCACTAAAATAATTGGTTTTGTAATAGAAACTGTGAAGCCCAATTGTTTGATATAATAAAGTGGGCTGCAACTCTATATTATTTGATGTGTAGATATTAGAGTGGGCTTCGGAATTGTTATGGGCTTTTGATGGGTGAGCCCATTACACTCCATAAATTTGTGAGCTAAGGTCTCACTCTCACTCCCCTATATAACTTACTCGATAAGCTTCTTTTAATTATTAAACTTTATGTCACTTTCTTTAATAATAATCATGATAAACATAAGGAGAAGTTATCATAATTATCTCTCATTTTAATCATTGATTTGATGTAAAGTATTAGGATAAACCTTACATAAAATCCAAGCACATTACATTATTAAAGAAAGCATTAATGCTTGTCATGTAAGTTAACAAGCACAATAGTGAAATCATCACATATGGGTGCTTTAACAAGTTAGAGAGATATTGTCCTGAGCAATATAAAGGAAAAACAAGTAAAGAGAGAGAGAAATTTAAGCATAAGGAAATAACTTCATAAGGTTGGAGAAAATTAAGGCATAAGGAAGCTTAATCAGGGAGAGTAAGTTTCTCACCATCAAGAAGTGGGGAGCAAATGGTGATCTCCTCAGTGCAACTTTTCAACGGATCTACAGAATTTCCGCTGCAGATATGGATTCTAAATCAGGTACGCTCTTTGGATCATCCGATTAATTCATTAAATTGTACTATAAGCTCTTGTGTTAAAGGTCCTGTTGCAAATAAATTTCTAACATTTCTATAAAAGCTGAATTGCCTAATGTGTTAATAAGAGCCTAACTTCCTTTGTAATTTTCCAAAAAAAAAAAAAAAAAAAAGCCTAACTTCCTTTTTTTTTCCTTTAATTAGATTTTTTGAAACAAAATAAATTAACCCAGATGAGGATTTTGTGTTTATGTCAGAATGAGAGAATCTCTATAAGGAGGTAACGAAAGAGGTTTTGATGAGAATGGGAACTTGGACTTGTGTTCTTCAAACAAGAATAAAACTGGAAAGAAGTGGCATATCAAAAAGGAGTGTAGCTATTGGAAGAAAGAGAAAATTGAGAATTCAGCCAAGGCTAACATGGTTGAAAAAGAATCCGCTTCAGAATTGATTGTCATCATATTTATGTTAGGGTGAGCGCTACGGAGGCCGGTGGAAGGGTGAAAATGGTTTCTAAATATTTAAAAAAATTTCCAAGTGAATTAATTAATATCAAATATTTTTAATTCACCGAAAGTTGTTTAAATATATTATTTATTAATAATTAATAACATAATATATTTCGAAACACGACGAATTATTTTATGAAAATATTTTTCGATAAATATTACGCGTAACGGGAAAATGGTAAAATCAGTTGACTAGCCACCAATCCGGGCCAACCTGGTCACTTGGGCAGTGACCGGTCAGCCCTTGGGCTAGTTCACTGTTTGGACAGCTGTGATATGGCGAGCCCGTTTCGACGCGAATTTCATCGTTTTCACACGTTTTCGCCCGGAACAATTTCCGGAATTAATCCACCATCCAATACACATCTAAAATCATTCAAATAACATATTTTTCTATGAAAAATATTCTGTTTTACACAACAAAATCAGATCTAATCTAGATTTTATTTTCTCCATTTTCCATGCCAAATTCAATTTATTCACAAATTAATCCAATTAATTTTACACCAAATTTAATCACCACTATACTAAGTATCAAGAACAATTATAGGCAATATTTGAGTGGCAACATCACTCTAGAATGATAATTTTTAATTTTGAGATTAATTTCCTAATTAATATACAACACATGCTTAATAAAGAAAATTATTAAGGTTTATTAATAATTAACACCAATTTTTTTATTCATATATATATCCAAGATACATATAATTTTAAGATATGCAAAATACATATCCAATACATATTTTCATGCTTTAAAAACAAAATTAAGAAAATAGAAAATTGGAAACTCTTTATCACCTTAATTCCAAGTTTCAATTTTATAAATTTTCTTCACTTTGGTGTTGATTAATTTGTTTAGAATCCTAATCCTCTTTTTCTTTTGTTTCTCAACTCATGAGAATGGCTAAAATCCTTAGCAAAAATGAAACAATTTCATTTATATACTAAAATCCCATTTGGCCGAAATTATGATCTATTTTTCAACAAAAAAAAATAATTTTTTGTGGCCAAAAATTGACACCAATCTTGATCTTATCCAAAAATAATTATTATTTTGATATTTGTTAATTAAATCCATGTGTCCAAATGCCATGGTTTAGCAAATCAAAATTTGCTAATTATATAAAAATATTCCAATAATATTCTTATCTAAATAAATAAATAAATTAACTATTTAATTAATTTATTTATCTAATTAACAAACATATAAAATAATATTATGAAATAATATTCCAAGAGTATTCTTCCATATTATCATTATTAATAATTAATTAATAATTAATTAATTATTAATAAAAATAAAATAAGTGTCAAAATGCAATGGATTAATAATGTGTATCTAATCTAAATTATGTATCATATACAGATACACATTATTTAATACGCATGTGTAAATTTTGAATAATCCGAATTATCCATAATTAATTGCCCAAGTGCTTAATGAATACACTTTATATTGTGAGATTTTCTAAGTTCAAGTTTATCTGTCACGGAAACTATTTCCATGTCCGTAATTCATCCACTCATAAATTACGACAACCACAGATAATCGAGTTAAACCATCCAAGTCGAAGTCATTGCATATATATAATCCCTATGCCATAGAATATCTCAATTTTTCCGAAAATATAAATTAAAAATCAAATCTCCGCTATGAACAATTCATGTGTCGCGACATATTTATGATTCGTAAATAAATATTTGGAACTTGTTTCCAAATCATACCTCGGGCAAGGATTTCAAAGAATCACAAATTGGATACCTAAATCCCGTACACGAGACTAACAGATCCTCTATGGATATATCACAGGATATCATGAGTATTAATCCATACCCGACGAACAGGCGGAGATCTGATCTTAAAAGATCATTGACGTGACTGCCATCAAGATATAAAGGATATTGCACATATGCACAGTGGTATCACAAGGAAAATGAGCTAATATGTTATTCGACTTGTAAAGATTCCTATTAACGTTAGTGTACTATCTATCATGAATCTTTGAATGAGTCGTTCAGTATTTATCCAATAAATACCTACGTGTCTATATAAGTCTCCCAAGACTCATGGTTTACTGAGATAAACTATTAGAACAATTCTAATATACGACACGTACCGGTCTCATTGGTTTACCAACCGACCAGGTATGTAAACCTTGACTATTAACAATTTTAAGAATTCTATTGTGACATTTCTTAGTAACAATTGCGGCACTTTTGCAATTATGTCACAACTATTCATTCTAATGTCTTTTACGTCATTACCATATAATTGAATATATTGATGAAAATTACTCAATTTTATTCATAATAAAATATAAATATACATCACATTTACAATAAATACAATAAAATTTGGCGCGCCAAGCACCAACTCCCACTTGCTATAGTGCTAAATTTGATGGATCTAATACCCATTTCGTCTACATGTCTATCATATAGTCTCAAAGGCAAGACCTTCGTAAGCGGGTCTGCTATGTTGTTTTATCCAGACATCTTGCATATGGAAACGTCTTCTCGAACGATAATCTCACGAATAATATGGTACTTCCGCTGCACATGTTTCAATTATGATGTGCTCTCGATTCTTTTACCTGTGTAAGGACACCACTATTATCACAGAACAACGGGATCGAATCCTCGATACTTGGGACAAATCCCAATTCTGTGATAAATTTTCTAATCCATACGGCCTCATTTGCAGCATCCGATGCCGCAATATATTCCGCCTCAGTGGTGGAATCGGCTGTTGATCCTTGTTTGGAACACTTCCAACTAAGTGCAACATTATTAAGAGTAAATATAAAACCTAAGGTAGACTTTCTATCATCAGAATCTGATTGAAATTCAGAATATGTATATCCTCTTATATGTAAATCATCTTCTCTATAAATAAGAAACTTATCTTTAGTATCTTTCAGATACTTTAGGATATGTTTAAGGGTCATCAAATGGTCGCTACCTAGATTTGACTGATATCTGCTAGTAACGCTTACTGCATTACTAATACCAGACCTCGTACATAACATGGCATACATGATGCTTCCTAAACATGATGCATAAAGTTGACTAGACATTCTAGCCTTTTCATCTTTCGTTTAAGAACACATCTTCTTCGAAAGATGAATTCCATGTCGGAAATGTATATTAGTAATTTTACAATTGCTAAAGTTGTACCTTTGTAATATCTTATATATGTACGAAGATTGAGATAACCCAATCAGCTTCCTTTCTCTTTCTCTATAGAATTTTATACCAAGTATATAGGAAGCTTCACCCAAGTCTTCATGGAGACGTTTTCACAGATATATGCTTTAACATCCTACATCATTCCAAGATCATTTCCAATGAAAAAGATGTTATCAACATAAAGCACCAAGAACACTATCATACTCCAACTAATCTTCTTATAAACACAATGTTCTTCTTCATTTTTGAGAAAACCAGACAATCTGATTACCTCATCAAAATAAAGATTCCAACTTCGTGAAGCTTGTTTAAGTCCATAAATGGACTTCTTAAGCTTACATACCATGCTAGAATTTTGGCTGGAGAAAAAACTCTCTGGTTGTTCCATATAGATTTCTTCATCAAGAAATCCATTAGGAAAAACTGTTTTGACATCCATTTTTCAAATATCATAATCATGGTAAGCAACGATAGCCAACAAAATCCTAATAGATTTTAGTATCGCTACTGATGAAAAGGTTTCATCATAGTCCACACCTGGCCTTTGAGTATAATATTTAGCAACCGGTCGGGCTTTGAAGGTTTCAACCTTCCCATCAGGCCCTCGCTTTCTTTTGTAAACTCATTTACAACCTACGGGAACAATTCCCTCAGGAAGCAGAACCAAGTCCCATACTCGATTATGATGCATAGTGTCTATTTCGGAATTCATGGCTTCATACCATTTAGCGAAATCAATGTCTAACATTGCTTCTTTGTAGGTATATAGATCAGTCTCCTCAACAATGAGCACATCAATACTCTGGTCTTGTATCAAGTATAAGCGCTCAGGAGGTCTCGATATCCTAGTAGACCTACGGAGAGTGGAACTAAAAGGTTCTGCTTCTGGCTGAACCTGTGATTCCTCTATTGGTCTGCCATCTACAGGTTGGACTTCATCAAGCTCAACCCTTCTATGATTACCACATTCTGCCAAACATTTTTCTTCAAGAAATCTGGCAAAATGAGCTACGAACACATTTCGATGCTCGGGTTCATAGAATTGATATCCTTTGAAATTTGGAGGATATCCAACAAACCTAACTTTTCGCCCTCGAGGCAAAAAGTTATGATGCTGCGTCACCTTGACGTATGCAGGACAACTCAAACCCTAACATAATTAAGGTTCAGTTTCCTACCAACCCATATCTAATATAAAGTAGTACGAACAACTTTAGAGGGCTATTAACAAGATGTGCAGCAGTAAGAAAAGCATTCCCCCATAAAAAGTAAGGTAGATTTGTAAAACTCAACATTGATTGGACCATATCCAATAAAGTCCAATTTCTCCTTTCAGACACTCCATTATGTTGTAGAGTACCAGAAGGAATATATTGAGCGAGAATCTCATTCTCTTTAAAATTCCCTGTAAAGTCACTATTCATATATTCACTGACTTGATCTAATCGAAGGCATTTGATGAATTTACTAGTTTATTTTTCTACTTCGTTTCAAAATTCTTTGAACTTTTCAAAAGTTTCATATTTATGTTTCATCAAATAAACATAACCATACCTGACAAATCATCGATAAATGTTACGGAGTAAGAAAAACACTATGAGCAGTGTGACTTATAGGACCACATACATCACTATGTACGAGCTCCAATAAGTCAATGGCCCGATGTCCAACACCAGTAAATGGGACTTTGGTCATTTTACCCTGAATACAAGATTCACAAGTTGGAAAAGATTGTATGGTTAGATTCTCAATCAAACCATTCTTAACCAATTGGGTCAGGCATCGTACACATATATGACTTAACCGCATATGCTACAATTCAATATCAATTATTTCAAGATCTTTTACGTTTATTATCCCCAATTTCATAAACATCTCTAATGGCATGCAAAATATATTGACCTTGCGAATTTGAATATTTGTGTAACAAAACATCATTAATATCATATATACATAGAATGATTCTTAATATGTACATGATATCCTTTTGTATTTAATACAAACAGAGATATAATATTAGCTACACAACCAGACATAAAATATAATATCTCAAAATGATGCTGCTTCTGGATAGATGAATCTCGTATTCGCCAATAGCTGCTGCAGATAAAGAATCTTCATTCCTAAAATGCAATTGCATCTCAACTGGATTCAGTATCCTACTGACTTTCAGCCCTTATAGTGAATTGCAGATGTGAGTAGGACTAGCAGAATCTAAAACTCATCCAGAACCAATGGCTTCACAAGCCAAAGAGATATCAATGGTAGAGAAAATAAACATACATGATGCAGAGGCTCTCTCCCGTCTGACGGAAGCTATGTAATCTAGACAATTGCGTCTCCAATATCAAATCTTACATAGTGGTGGCATTTGTCCTCGGCTGCTTTTTTTTTTTTGACTTGTCTGGCTTCGCAACTTTTTCTTTAGGAGGAACACTAGAGCTAGTCTTCTTTGCCATTTTCTTCTTCTTCTTGCCAAATCTCGAAGATTGAGAAGAAGAAGAAGTAGGCAAAGAGAAATTTGAAATGAGTGTCGGCACACCCTTCCTGATCTCATTCTCAGCATTTTGAAGCATCCTATGCAATTGATTGTAGGAACAATGTATCCCATGCATGTTGAAGTTCATAATGAACTGAGAATATGATGGTGGGAGTGAGCCAAGATTCAAATTCCTTCCCCAAGTCTCATTCAGCTGAAAGTCAAACTTTCGAAACTGCTCGATGAGATCCATCATGTGCAAGACATGTGGACTCACTGGCTTACCATCAGTCAAACGAGCGTGGAACAATTC
Source organism: Zanthoxylum bungeanum (assembly GCA_019454045.1). NCBI lineage: Eukaryota > Viridiplantae > Streptophyta > Magnoliopsida > Sapindales > Rutaceae > Zanthoxylum > Zanthoxylum bungeanum. Next base: position 20,067 of record SKCR01023626.1, read on the forward strand.
CATGAAAATTCTATACACCAGGGTATGCTCCTGATTCAGAAATAGCTCCCGAAGCTGAGTTATAATATTATAGGAGTCAGACATATCAACATACTGCCTCTTCAGATCAGGAGACATAACACATAGAATGAGTGATTTGACTCTCAGATCATCATTCTTCCATTTTTGAAATGTCTCCCTATTTTCTGGTGTTGACTCCGGAGTAATATCCAACGATACTAGACTATCCAGCACATAACCTAACTTATCCGATCTCAAGACAATCTTAAGATCCAATTCCCATTGACTAAAATTCTTAGGACCAGTCAATTTGTTCACGTGCAAAAGAATTAGAAGTAGTAACTGCCATCACAAACTTAATAAAAGAAATATGAATTAGCAAAAAATAGTAATTTCCTCAATATAAAAAAACGTCCAACATATCATGGAATTTTAATATAAGGTTGTCCTCCCACTATTTTACATAAATTGAGAATCCCCAAACAAAATACGAGAATTTAATAATTAAATTAAATTATTTAACAGGAAGTAAACCTCAAAAATACATTTGAACACACAACTTTGGCATATTGTGCCCAAATATATTTGAAAGTAGATAACAATTATCAATCACATCCAATGTGACTCTTAAAAATAGGTCATGAACCATTTCCGATCCTCACTGCTTTGACATCTATTGGATGAAGAGTATTCAAGTCAATACTCGTCAATGGATATATCCAAGTTACTTATACATTATCTCATTGCTTTGGCATCTATTGGTATGTATTTTCGCTCGAATTTATTTCTTATCAAATAAGTTTTACCGGTATAAACAAGTTTCTATTAACCATAGTCACACTGCTTTGGCAGATACAACCACGGTATTAGGAAAAAAATTTACATTCTTATTGATGAGACGGACCTACTAGTGTGTAACTCACCAAAAATAAAGCCTTATAATGATTTTTAAATTACTGTCAAACAGTCAAAATAATTGATTTAATCAATTAATTCTCAAGTATGTGTAAAATAAATTGAATTAAATCTCAAATATTTAAATCATAAAAAATTATTTTGGATTTGGGATAAGAGGCTTTGATACCATTTTGTTAGGTTATCGCAAGGGAAGGGCGCGGTGGAAGGGCGAAAGTGGTTTTAAATATTTTAAAATTTTTTCCGAGCGAATTAATTAATATCAAATATTTTTAATTCACTCAAAGTAGTTTAAATATATTATTTATTAATATTTAATAACATAATATATTTTGAAACACGATGAATTATTTTGCGAAAATATTTTTCGACAAATACTACACGTAACGGTCAAATCGGTTTACCAATCGTCGAGTCGGGGCAACTTGGTCACTCCAGCAGTGATCGGTCAGCCCTAGGGCTCCTCGAACAATGCCCAGTTTGCTGGTTTCACAGCCGTGATGCTGTAAGCCCATTTTGACGTGAATTTTGCCATTTTCTCACATTTTTGCCCTGGAATAATTTTTGAAATTTATCCACCACCCAATACACATCCAAAATCATCCATATAATATATTTTTACATGAAAAATATTCTCTTTTAACACTCAAAAATAGATCTGATCCATATTTTATTTTCTCCATTTTTCGTGCCAAAATTCAATCTATTCATAAATTAATCCAATTAATTTTACACCAAATTTAATCACCACAATACAAAGTCTCAAGAATAATTCTACGCATTATTTTAGTGGCAACGTTACTCTAGAATAAAAAATTTTTAATTTTGAAATTAATTCCCAAATTAATCTACAATACATGCTTAATAAAGAAAACTATTAATGTTTACTAAACATTCAACACCAAATTTTTGATTCATATACATATCCGAGATACATATAATTTTAAGACATGCAAAATACATATCCAATACATGCTTTAAGAAATAAAAATTAAGAAAATAGAAAATTAGAAACTCTTTATTACTTTAATTCCAAGTTCCAATTCTTCAAATTTTCTTCACTTTGGAGTTGATTAATTTATTTAGAACCCTAGTCTCCTTTTTATTTTGTTTCTCAACTCACGAGAATGGCTAAAAAGCCTTGGCAAAAATGAAACAATTTCATTTATATACTAAAATCCCATTTGGTGTGATATATTTTTTGAAAAAAAAAAAATATAATTTTTTGTGGCAAAAAATTTGACACTAATTTTGATCTTTTCCAAAATTAATTATTATTTTGATATTTGTTAATTAAATTCATGTGTCCAATACCATGGTTTAGCAAATCAAAATTTGCCAATTATATAAAAATTTTCCAATAATATTCTTATCTAAATAAATAAATTAATTAACTATTTAATTGATTTATTTATCTAATTAAAAAAGTAAAATAATATTATGGAATAATATTCCAAGAATATTCTTCCATTTTATCATTATTAATAATTAATTAAAATTAATTAATTAATAATAATAAAACAAGTGTCAAAATCCAATGGATTAATAATGTGTATCTAATCTAAATTATGTATCATATATAAATACATATTATTTATACGTATGTGTAAATTATGAATAATCTGAATTATCCATAATTAATTATCCAAGTGCTCAACGAGTACATTTTATATTGTGAGACTCTCTAGGTTCAATTTTATCTGTCACGAAAACCATTTCCATGTCTGTAATTCGTTCACCCACAAATTACGACGACCATAGATAATCGAGTTAAACCATCCAAGTCGAAGTCATTGCTTATATATAATCCCTCTGTCATATTTTATCCGAATTGTTCCGGAGATGTAGAATAAATGTCAAATCTTTGTTATGAACAATTCATGTATCGCGACATATTTATGATTCATAAATAATTATTCTGAACTCGTTTCTAAATCATACCTCAGCTAAGGATTTCAAGAATAAAAAATTGGATACCTAAATCCCGTATATGGGACTGACAGATCCTCTTTGGATATATCACATGATATCGTGAGTATCAGTCCATACCCGACGAACAGATGGTGGTCTGATTTTAAAAGATCATTGACTTGACTGCCATCAAAGTATGGAGGATATCTCACATATCCATAGTGGTATCACAAGTCAAATGAGCTAATATGCTATTCGACTCGTAAAGATTCCTATTGACGTTGGTGTATCATCTATCAGGAATCTTCGAATGAGTCGTTCAGTATTTATCTAATAAATACCTATGTGTTTATATGAGTCTCCTAAGGCTCATGATTTACTGAGATAAACCATTATAAAAATTCTTATTTACTACACATACCGGTCTCACAGGTTTACTAACCGACCAAATATGACTAGGAATAATTTTAAGAATGAATTGTATTGTGACATTTCTCAGTAACAATTGTGGCGCTTTTATAATTATGTCACAACTATTCATTCTAAAGTTTTTACGCCATTACCATATAATAGAATATATTGATGAAAATTACTCAATTTTATTCATAATATAATATAAATGTATATCGCATTTTCACTTATACCCATGTTCATATGTTACCTTGTTTGTTGATAACACCTGTCAAATGAGCATATGAAGGTCAATTTTAATCAATATTATGGAGAATTCACAATTGAAATAATTCAAAAGGAAATAGACAAAAAATAACTTGTTACGAAATAGCCTGAGATACATCTCAGGAGCAGAAACTCCTTACACAGCTGTCTCAAAATAACAATTTCACTTGGTTAGTTAAAAATTAAACAAAAATAACACAAACAACAAACACAACAAAAACAAAACAAATAAAATTAAAAACAACTAGTAAAAAATGACAAAACACAATAAATAAAAATAAAAACAAACTAGTCAACTATCATATCACCCAACGTAATTGAGACATTGTCCTCAATGTCTTATAAAAGAAGAAGAAGAGTTTATAATACATCAACTGGTTAGCGTGGAAAAATAAAACATGCATTGAACAAAATAAAACATGTAGGAAATAACAAGGTAGAACATGCAATAATCACCCCCAAATCTAAATCTAGCATTATTCCCAATGCAATACAAAATAAATTAAAAATAAGGGAATAAGACTACCATGTAAATTGCTTGATTTGTTAGATACCTTTCCTCGATGGCTCATGTCTCTTTGGCTTGCTCTGCTTTAAGTGCTATATCTGTGCTTTTTCTTACAAAAATAACACATAAAATTAAAAATACTACAACATGTGTACACAAAATATGAAAAAATAAAAATGATTATTTTTTTTGCATGGGTTGCCTCTCCGCTAGCACTAAATTTTACATCTTCAGCCATACGTGATTGAAGACCATCCTTCAGGGAGGCTTCATTGTGGTTTTGGACGTCCGAGAGAGGACAATCCCATATGCGTTGCTTTTTCAACATCTTCTCCAAAAGTGAGGTGGTGGAAATTTTGTTTGACTTAATACCCGCGCCACCTTCTTAAACTTTGTAGCTCTAGTGGTTCTTGAAAGAAACAAAAATGAATCATGAGGTCTTGCTTGAATTTGAATAGTTGTGGCATTCTATCAAGCTTCTGAGCGGTGTCATCGATATATACTACCCACTACTGTGATGTTTCATCTGGTGTCATGAGATTCTCATTATGCTCCAACATTTTCTCTTATATTTCCCTTCATCTTGTTCCACCATTTATTCACATATGTATTTTAACATTTCCTTATTCAGCTCTTCATCCGACATCTGCGTGATGCATGCTCCATAGGTATCAATCTGAGGATGTAAAGACATATCTGTCTATAGCCTTTCATCCTCATTTGATGATATGAATGGTTCAGTTAGCTCTTCTGCTTGTTTCTCTTCACAGATGCAATCAGCGACCAGATAAGTATCCAGATCAAATTGATATTATATTTGTTCGGGCTCTTGAATGGATACCTTTGACTCTTGATATTGCTCAACCTCTTCCATGTTAAGGTGTCATCATGAAATATTTGGTACTCGAAGGCTTCATCACTGTCATCTAAAAATGCTCCGTGAGGTATGTGGCTCTGGTTGTCATTTAATTGTCTCAGTTGATCTGTCAGCCTTTGTAAGGTTTCTATTTGATTCAGAAAAATTGCATCAAGTTTAGTTTCCCGTTTCTTGAGCATGTCCATCAACTGTCTTTCCACTGAAGGTTCTGGTTCTTGAGGAAGATTGTAGGTTGATGATGGATAAGATGGGTAATAAGATTCAGTGAATTATATTGGTTATATATATGAAGATCTCTGATAATTATGCCACCCCAGATTGTAGTTGAATATGCAATGATTGCTAGGGTGGTCACCATCACATACCTCACATCTTATTATTCTGATTTGAAATGGTTGAGCAAATATTGTGTTATTTCTCTCTGACATCCACTGATAGTTGTTAGGCTAGATAACAGACCTCAGAAAACCTGATATGGGGTGTATCTTCACCTCTTAATGCTTGTAATGCTTCCATCACCAATATGGATCCATTTTTAACCGCATGAAAAAGAGACAAACAAAAATGAAAAATAATAAAATGAAAGAAAATTAGATACAAGTAAAGTAAATAGCCTCAAAATTAATAACGTAAGAAAAATAAGTCCTCAGAAACGGTGTCAAAAACTTGATCGATGGTATCACACACTTTACGTAAGCACACGTATCGCTCAAGTAATATAAAAATATCGATCACACGAGAATTAATTTCTATGATGTTATTAATTATTGATGCTAAATGTTTATTAATATCTAATTGAGGTAAGAAGGGATTGTTCTTTGGTTGAAGATGGTTTAAATAAATAAATAAAAATAAAAAATACAAACAAATGAAGTTAATAATAAAGAAAATATCTAGGGTTGTGAGTCCGCCCAATATTACACTAATGATGAATTAATTCTCCTATACATGTATAATAAATTAGTTGTTAACCTGGAACAAGAAGATATGCAAAAGCCTCTTCCGATGGTAAGATGCAAACACCCAAAGTAACCTAATTAACTATATTCATATGTTAACCAAGAAACTCCGAATTCATTAAGATCAAGTTCCAATCGTGGCTACTCACGCCCGACAGGTATATTCCTAATCTGGAAGGAAATCTCTAAGGTGAGATCGTGAATTATTGAATCTAAGGCTAAAACCTAAAATCATTTCGTCAAGTTGATTTTAAGTTTACCACATCAATCTTATTGGTGATAACTCAACAAGAAGTATTAATGTTAAGATTCAATAAACAAGCCAAAACATCACACATAATATAATTAAATCAATTATTAAACTCGTGAATATTGTGCTTCATCACTTCCCTAGATTAAAAACTGTTGGCGCAATTTTCTGCCTGAAGAAAACGTGTAAGATTCAAACCTCCTGAGACAAAGTCCCAGTAAGGGGTGTTTGATTAAGTGAATAAGCCTCCAAGGGGCATAAGCACACAAATTAAGGATTCTAAAGCTACGAAATAAAAAATAAGATGCTCGTTTGAGTCTTCATTTGATCGGGGGTTCAAATCTTCGCATGAGTGAGCCTTTTATAGTGGAACTTGTAAACTATTCGGACGGTTTCGGCTCATAAATTCTCTGCAACCGTTGTCTGATCATGGAGGGAACTGCCAAATTGTGTGCAATGAACTTCCAAGTCATGGGTGATACTGTCTCAACCATTGAAATCGTAAGATCAACCGCATGATGTGTTCATTCATCCTGACTCTCTAAGTCGTCCTAGTTGTTGGGTGACCTCCATGACTTCTCTCTTCGTCCTCGTCCTAGGTTCGAATCATCCTGTGGAGTGATACATGTCCTTCCCGCTTGCTTTCGTCCTTGTCATTCTACGAAGATTTTCTTTTATCAATAATTGTCCCCCAAATTCACTTTGATTGAGTTGGAAGTGAAATCGATGTGAATTTCTTGATGTAGGTAGAATTCAGGGCGGTAGACGTCGGCCTATGAACCCTCGTTCAATTGTTTTGTCAGGCCGTCCTTTCCGTTCTCTATACGAGTCCATCACTTCTTCAATAAAATGCGCGACCTTTCTCAATACGTTTCATCATGACACCCATTAATGAGTCGTTTTTCACATCATTTCAATGTCCCCTTGCATCGAATCGCGTTACGACACGTGTCTAGGGTGACTTTATAATTTTTCCTCATTTTCCCACTATTTCTTCTCGTTTGGGGGGGACCACTATGCTAATTGAGGACTGGCCCGATAGGCATTCCTTCTCGCCCTCGGCTGACTAACTACCCGACCGAACTTTTAGTACAGGTAATCTGTGAAACCGGGGAGCACAATACCTTCCCACAGAGGAACTCGGTCAGCCGCTGCCAACGGACGTAACCCATCCACAACATTACATTCCATTCCACAACTCAACCCGTGTGGATGGCCGTTGGTTAACCTTCTTACATTCCATTCCACAACTCATAAGGAAAGACTTTTGTTTCTGACAACCCTTTTTCCATACATATCTTTTCTTTTCCCGTCTCTGCTCTGCTCCTTCCGTTCTTTCCCCCCATCCATCCATTCTGTTATTGAACTATTCACAAACCTACGGTCTCTACCTCCCACTGTGGTCGCCAAAAAACTATGGACAAAGTCCCAGCAATGGGTGTTTGATTAAGTGAATAAGCCTTCAAGGGGCACAAGCACACAAATTACAGATTCTAAAACTACGAAATAAAAAATAAGATGCTCGTTTGAGTCTTCATTTGATCGGGGGTTCAAATCTTCACATGAGTGAGCCTTTTATAGTGGAACTTGTAAACTGCTCGGACAATTTCGGCTCATAACTTCTCTGCAACCGCTGGATCACGTCTTCAACTGCTGTCTGATCATGGGGGGAACTTCCAAATTGCGCGCAATGAACTTCCAAGTCGTGGGTGATACTGTCTCAACCGTTGAAATCGTGAGATCAATCGCAAGATGTGTTCAGTCATCCTGAATCTCTGAGTCGTCCTAGTTGTTGGGCAACCTACATGACTGCTCTCTTCGTCCTCATCCTAGGTTCGAATCATTATGTGGAGTGATACATGTCCTTCCCGCTTGCTTTCGTCCTTGTCATTCTAGGGCGATTTTCTTTTGTCAACAAAAATAAAATGCTAGGGTTAGGGGATCCACCTTTAATATTTCAAATGTAGAAATCTCACTTCATTATAATATAGAAATTATCAGTGTTACCCAATTAAGTCAAACTAGGCATAAAGGCGGTGTTATTATTTTTCCATAAACTAGCCATATAGGCGGTAATCATCTATCACATAAAGACCAACCATATAGACGGTGTCACATTATGTCAAATAAATAAAATCAGCCATTAAGGCGGTATCAACTTTTAATCCATATTATTAAATTACATTTTTCATATTATAAATTAAGTGTGATTAATCTACCTTATCATATTAAATGTTTCACCATTCCCTCAGCGAAAATTAATTACAAAACATAAAAGAAAGTAAAAACACACAAACTATTAAGACTAAAAAAAAACATAATTAAAATATTTAAAATAAATACAAACAAGATACAATCATCAAGTTCCTTATTAGAAACCTGAAGGAAAGTATGAAAATTCTAAATGAAATCAAAATCAATTTATAGGCAAAATTATGCCTTATGTGTAGCGACACAAACAACATGAGTGTCACGACGCGTATGGATGCTTGACACGTGTACACATTATCACCGTGTGTCGCAATGTGAAAACTTTGTGGCGTCGCGACACGATGAACAGTTGATGCTGTGTGCACTATTCATTTAAAATTTTGAATTATATTTTTGTCCTATTTCTTGTCTGAATTGGAAAAATATTCAGCGTGAAGGTTGTAGGTCTCGATCCTAGATTTTTGATGATATACAATTCATAAAAATTGGAGTTCATATGAGAAAGTTATGGCCTAAATACCATGGGCTGTCCGGAGCGGAATGCTGTACAGTTTTGTATTAGAATTTTGAGGGATTTACCGATTTGCTCGAAAGTCATTTTCATGAGTGTGTACGTCTCCAAACATAATTTATGTTATATAACACTCATCCCACAACATAAAAGTAGTTGAGATTTCAGATCGTTATAAATTCTCTCTCTCTTAAATAGAATTCGTCCTCGAATCATTTCTGGGGTTTAACTCGTAGATTTGTCTAGGTTTGAGAATATCTGAATCTCTGCTATCCTTATCTTTCTTCTATTCGAGAATATCTCTAAGACATGTCAAGGATCCTAAACATGATTCTAGTGTGAGTTAAACAAGTGGAGTTGCGGAAATACTCATTTGATCGGTTGGGAAAATTCAATATTTTCTTTGGATGTAGAAGCTCCAAGCTTGAAGATGAGTTCCAAACCATTGGATGAGTTTCCCTTATCACCTTAAATTGACTCCTAAAGTGCTAGATTTTCCAATTTTTGAAGAAAAACTTTCACCTCCAAGGAGAAGAGAAATCGGCAATTTGGAGAGAAGAATGAGAGAATGAATAGTGATTCAAAGTTGGTTGGTGTGTGAGTTTAATGAATCCAATTCACTATTCCAACTACTTCCATCACATGTCAAACTCTTGATGTAAGTTGTGGGTCTCACCTCTTTAAATTCAAAATTTAAGTTGGCTCACATAACACTTGATGGAATTTGGTGGCTAGATTCTTCCAAGTTATGATGGAACCTGCTGGTAGTGAATTTAGCCAAGCTTTTGCTCAGTCTTTCAAGGAATATGGAAAAACACACAGCCTTATTGCTTCTTCGGCTCCTCGGTTGTAATTGAAAATGCCACAAAATTCCCCGAAGTTATTGATGTGGGCATTAGGATCTTCAGTTGCACTTCCCTCAAACTGAACTGACTGTCGAATCATCTGAATGCATATTTTGATGTCACATGCATTTGATGGTAAGGGAGGAAGTACAATACAAGAAATGAAGCCATCGACCACCGGAATGGTTCTGTCTCGAATGAAAATTGGTGGTGAAAGCTCCAAAGGTTCAAGTTCCATGTTAACAATTGCTTCTTGGCCTTCTCGCCTTTCACTTCTCAACTGTCTGATGGTTCTTTCAATCTCTAGGTCAAGCGGTAGAATTTCAAAGCTTCTGGTTCGTCTCATATAGTGTCTGAGAACCCGAAACACAAGAAAACAAAAACAAGTAAAAAGAAATTAGATACAAGTAAAGATATCTAACTTCAAAACTAATAGTGAAAGATAAATAAGTCACCGGCAACGACGCCAAAAACTTGACCGGTGCTTTCACACGCGTATAATGCAAGCTCACATATCATTCAAGTCGTATAAAAAGTATCGATCCCACGATGACTTAATACCTAGCTATTAAGTTTATGAGGCCAAATGATTACTAGTATCTAATAGATTGATTGTTTGATTGGAATGTCGACTTTAAAATTAAAACAAGTAAATAAAAAGACATGAAAGTAAATTAAAGAAAATTCAAATTTTATAAAACTATCCATGGTTGTGATTTCTTCCAATATATAATTAAAGATGAAGTGTTTATTTCATGTTTGTATAATATATTGGTTTACTAACCTGGAACACGAAATTATGCAAAAGCCTATGTCGATGGTCAGACGCAAATATCGAGTATAACCCAATTGAACCATATGTCTATGTCAACCAAATTACCTGGATTCATTAAGATTAAGTTCCAATTGTGGTTACCTCCGCCCGACATGTATATGTCTATCATGTAAGGAAATCTATTAAATGGTTATCTATCCTCAAGGAAGATCGTGGGCTATTAAGTGTAAGGCTAAAACCTAAAATTCCTTTGTGAAGTTTATTTTAGATTTACCAGATCAATCTTATCAGTGGTCAGTTAACAAGAAGCATTAAGCTTAAGACTTAATAAGTAAACCTTTAAATTACCCAAATTATAAAATAACCCCTTATAAACGGTGAAATTGGAATTCATCACAACCCTAGATAATGAGTTTAGCTACGACACATATTTACAACTAATAAAAACTTAAATACAATAAAAGACATAAAGTAAATAAAAAAAATTACAATAAAAGAAAATGCCAGGGCTAGAGGATCCACTTTTATTACTACTATTATAGATATCTCCCTTAATATAATATATTAACTTGTGTGATATTACCAACTAGTCATATAGGCGGTAACCTGATTAAGTCAAATTAAGTCCAACCGACCATAAAGGCGGTATCAATATTTGTCCATAAACCAGCCATATAGGCGGTAATTACCAACCGACCAACCAGGCGGTATCCACGCTTAGTCAGGTTAAAAACCAATTTATAATGATTACTAACCGACCAATATAGCGGTATCATTGTTAAGTCAAATTTTAAATAGTTTATATATTATAATTAATGGAGATTTATCTAAATAGAAAAATAAAAGTTTTACCTTGCACCCTAACATGGGGAAGTTACCTCCTCATTGCTAAATAGTAAAAACTGAAAAAGTAAAGAAAGTAAATTATTATTACGAAAAGTAATTAAAATTAATTATAAAACTGAAATTAAACTAATCTAGATACAAATTCCTTATTTACTCAGAGAATTACAGAGAGAAAGGTACATCTGAAAATGAAATTTCGAGCTGAATTTATAGGGGTCGATAGGCTCTTCGCTTCGCAACGCGCAAGCCTTTCTAATCACGACGCGACACGTGTCCGTTGCTGATTGGCTGCTTCGGATTCTTATCAGCTGACATGGCATTTTAGATGATTAACTCAATAATTATGCTGACGTGGCTGACACACGGCGATGTGGATTGTCGGCACCATAGGATTGCGACACATGGCTTGTTGTGATTGGATGATAATGACGTGGCACTTGACTTGCTAAGCGGCTGATGTGGACTCCACGTGGATGACACGTGGACGACATGTGGCGATGGCGATTGTCGGCACCATAGGATGATGACATATGGCATGCGCGCACGTTAGCAGATCGGCTGTGATGTTGACACGTGGCACGACGCACGTTAGAAAATTCAAACTTCTCGGATTTTGACACGTGTTCTTGGTGCATGTTAGTAACTCCTGGCGCATGTTAGACGTCGTGACGCAGGCTAAGCATCGCGATGTGCCAAATTACCATTTTACACTTTTGTGTCATTTTTCACAGTTTTGGCCCCAAATCACCTCCAGAATGTCCTAAAACTTCATTTATCTATAAAATAACACAAAACATATCAAAATATTCACAAAACTCAAGAAATTATACAAATTATTAGGTCAAATGAGTGGAAAATAGTGATACATTTACCACTCATCATTGCTTGAACATCTATATACCATTATTTACTTTCTTATAGCTTTCTCTTCTCAGTCTTTTTCATATCCATTCTTAGAACTTTACAATTTGTCCTCATAACTTGTCTTAAACTCTTGTGGATAAACCAGGGTAACTAAAGAAGGATTTCTTACTAGAATAAGAGTTGTGATTTCTTTTACTAGTAAGGGAATTCAGATAACTTCGGGAATCCTTAATAACATGTCTATGGAGTTTGAGGACGTACTCGAGGATCAGATACCGGAGAGGTAGTGCCTCATATATGGGTATCTCGGACATACTGCGTATAAAAGACCCCATCACTTTACCCACTGCAGTCACTGACTCCATAGACCATGTTCTAATACCATATTTGAAACATCTCTAATCCGAAAGATACTATCGGCAGAGAATAGGCTGTACTATCCTTCTAAGCCATTGATTTTCTAACTACGAACAATACTGATACTTTTATGAACATAATTTCATATATGGAACCAATGTCCAAATCTACAACATAGTTCATGAAATAATATAATTACGACTGAACGAACAATATAATATATGTTACAACTTCATACATGAATACTCATACGCAACTCTGTATACAAAATATCTGAGACTGGACTTTACTTAACTATACTAAACTCTATTTCTGACTTGACCTGGTGGACCAAACACCATAGTGACTACCATCAGTATCCATCATCCCGAGCTAGTCCTCCGAGTAACCTACAAAATAAAGGAACTGTAAATATGGGTGAGATCGTTTGAACGATCTAAGTGAGTGGACGAATAAAAAAAGAACTGATGTGCTATTATGAAAACTCTTGGTTTTGAAAACTAAATTGTCACCAGAATACCATCTTTTTCTGAAAACTCTTTCCTTATCTAAAAACACAATTTTTCCTGCAAAACTTTACTGAAAAAGAAACTTGTATGTCACAAAACTCTAAGTCTTTTCTGTAAAACTGAATTTTCCTTCTAAAATTCTTTTACAAACTTTCATTTCTGAAAACTATATCTCTAAAAATCTTTTCTTTGAAAACATGGCACTGAAATCTGTCTATGAAATCTATTTCTAAAATATCTATTTCTGAAAACTATCTCTGAAAAACCTGACGCGTGGGGGCATTACATATCTCCGTCCCCCCATACGACTAACTAGAGCCAAGAGTGCAAATCCATGACATTGAGGCATTACGTATCGCTGTACCCCAAAGCATGCCACTACATGTCCCTGAAACTAGTGGTCTTGGGGCATTACGTATCGCCGTCCCCCAAGCCACTGAACTAGAACTAAGGATGCAGATTTATGCTATCCTCCAGGCTCTGAATTTAGGGTATATGGGTATTTGTCATCCCTAGTCCTGAACTGCGTGTGCATACGATCTCTAAGTCCGTCAATTCCATATATGTGTCAAGTTACATAGTGAGGTGACTTTTTCCCCTATGCCTCGAACACATAAAGTCATACTTTGAAAACATCTATTTTCTAAATCATTTCTCAACATAAGCACAATCAAAATATTATTGAAAATGAACTTCGCTAACGCCCTAAAAATGAAAAAGTAAGTCTGATATTTAAAACAATCATAGCGTAAATTAACTTAAGAAAAGAATATCCACTCACTGATTTAAGATCTGGTTGTTGTTACTTCGCTTTGTCGGAGAATGATGCGGTTCCTACGATGATCTATAATCAAGAAACTCAATTAGAATATAAGATAGGAGATAGGTTTCAAGGTTAGATTAATTTTCTTAATTCTATTAATCCATCAACACCACATGACATGTTATTTTAATGACTCATCATATTATACGTATATGCCTTAATATAAAACCCTTATAGTGGTCCTTAACCTTATGGATTGGAAATTGGAAAATAATTAAATTTATCCTACATTGCATCGCGATGTCGGATCTAGCGCATCGCGACGCACACTTGATTAGACCCGAGGCAGAACCTCAGCTCGTTACGTGTCGCAATGTAAGGCCTTGGGCGTCGCGACGCTCACAATTCCAGAAATGTACTTGTGAAAATTTCCAGTGCGCGTCGCGATGATGGGCTTGTAGTGTCGCGATGCTAGACCAAATTCAGGGCCTAACACTAACTCCTCATGCCTAGTTTGCTTATAACACTAGTTTGCTTAAAACACTACCCATAATTTCATACTACAATTCTTACTCAACAATTCATTAAACCTCAGTGTAACCACTTGCTAAACCAACAATCCTTAACCCATCTCAACTCTTTAATTTCATAGCCCCAAATAGCTTAATACTTAGGGTTTCAAGTAATTGGTCTTTTCCTACAATCAATTTCCATACTCATTATGCCACAAAAAGCAATTCCTAGCATGTTCCTATCATCAACATGGTATCTTATCATCAAAATCCACAATTAGAAATTTGGGTCAAGGGCTCTTACCTCATTTCCTTGATTTTCTTCATCCTTTAAGTCTTCCATGATGGCTTTTCTTCTTGCTAGCTTGTATTGGGAAGATTTGAGTCTTCTTATTCTTCTTCTTCTCTTCTTCTTCTTCTTCTTCTTCTTCTCTTCTTCTTCTTCTTCTTCTTCTTCTTCTTCTTCTTCTTCTTCTTCTTCCTCTCTTTTATATTAAGGGCCATATGTAATTGATATTTTTTTAAAAAGAAAAGTGTAGAAATTTTGAGAAATTTAGAGATTTCTCTAGATAAGTCCATGAGCACTATTCATTTGAAATTTTGAGTTGCGTCTTCGGCCTATTTCTAGTCCGAATCTGGAAACATGTTCAACACGAAAGTTGTAGGTCGCGATTCTAGATTTTCGACAATATAAAGTTCATAACAATCGGAGTTCATATGAGAAAGTTATGGCCCAAATACCATGGGATATACAGAGTGGAACATTGTACAGTTTTGTATCTGAATTTCGAGGAATTTACCAATTGTCTCCAAAGTCATTTCATGAGTGTGTATGTCTCTAAGTATAATTTATGTTATGTAACACTTATCCCACAATGTAACATTAGTTGAGATTTCCGGTCGTTACAAATTACTAGATGAGGTAGTAGATAATTCATTGCATTTTTAGATGATCACTCTAGGTATACACATGTTTATTTAATGACAACAAAAGATCAAACATTTGATATGTTCAAAAGTTATAAATCTTTGGTTGAAAAGTGAAAAGAAAAAAGGATTAAAATATTTAGAAGTGATAGAGGTGGATAATACTTTCCTATAAAATTTTATAATTTATGTGAGAAAATGACATAATCCACCAAAGAACTCCTCCATATACTCCACAACATAATGGTTTGGCAGAAAGGAAAAATATAATGTTAGTTGACTTGGTTAACTCAATTTTACTAAATGCCAAGTTGCCAAAGAATCTATGGGGGAAGCAATACATATTGTTTGTCATATAAAAAACAAAGTGCCTACAAAGAAACTAAAACTTTCACCATATCATATATGGAGAGGAAGGAAATTGAACCTAAGTTACATTAGAGTTTGGAGTTATTTAGCCTTTTATAAGGTTCATGATCCTAAAAGATCCAAATTACGACCAAGAGAACTTAAGTATATCTTTGTTGGATATGCTGAAAATTCCCAGACATATAGATTGTTAGATCTGGATTCTAAAATAATTGTAGAATCTAGAGATGTTGAGTTTTTGGAGCAAAAGTTTCTTCACGGTGACTTGGATAGTTTAGCTACACAAAATGATGATCCTAAAAAATTGGGAAATGGTTCTGAAATTTCACAAGATCTTTGTTTTAGTTCTAATCAAACGTTGATTAATGAAAGAAAAGAAAATGAACCTCATAGTTAAATCATGAGAAGTCAAAGAACTAAAAACCAAAAGGATTAAATCATGATTTTATATCCACTTATTCTATTATTTTCTTAGTTGAAGGAAATATAGATAAATTGCTTAATAAATTTCCTTTTATGATTCACATGGAGGATGACCCAAAAACATTCAATAAAGCAATGGATTCTAGAGATGTTGGATTTTGGAAAGAAACAATTCATGATGAGATGATTAAATAATTTCCAATGATACCTGGAAACTAGTAGATTTACCCCATGACTCTAAATCTATTTGTTTTAAGTGGATATTTAGAAGGAAATATAAAATTGATGGATCTGTACAAACCTTGAAAGCAAGGTTGGTGGCTAAAGGGTTTAAACAAAAAAAAAGGAATTTATTTCTTTGATACTTTTGCATCAATAGCAAGAATTACTTCTATTCGAACATTAATTGCTTTACCATTCTTAAACAATTTATTTGTTCATCAAATGGATGTTAAAACAACATTTCTAAATGAGAATTTACTTGAGGAAATATATTTGGAGCAACCTGAAGGATTTATCTTACCTGGAAATAAGAAAGAGGTTTCTAAATTAGTAAAATCTTTACATGGATTAAAACAGGCACCAAAATAATAGTATGATAAATTTGACTGTCATATTATCACATGGATTTAAACATAATAGTGCAAATAAGTGTGTCTATTATAGATTCACAAATAATCATGGCACTATTATATGTTTATATGTGGATGATATGCTAATCATTAGCACGAATATGGAGGACATTGCAGAAACTAAGAAGTATTTAAATTCTCAATTTAAAATGAAATATTTGGGATTAATGAATACTATCTTAGGCATTAAAGTTAAAAGACATTGTGGGGGGTTTTGCATTAAACTAATCACATTACATTGAGAAATTGATTAATAAATTTAATCACTTAATTGTAAATGAAGCAAATACCTCATTTGATGTCTCAGTAAAATTAACTGAAAATGAAGGAAGAACAGTGGCTCAATTAGAATATGCTACTACAATTGGAAGTTTGATGTATGCTATACATTGCACTAGGCCTGATATTACATTTTCAGTATGTAAATTGTCTAGGTATACCTAAAGACCTAGTGTTGACCAATAGAAAGCAGTAAGAATAATTCTTAGATATTTAAAAAGAACCAAAGGCTTGGGATTATTTTACAATAATTTTCCGGCGGTTCTATAAGGATATTCAAATGTTAGTTGGATAACTAGTAGTGGTGATAATAAGTCCATGAGATTCGAAGAAAAAAACATGTATCACTCATTCCACTCTGGAATCAAAGTTTATTGCTTTGGCAACTGTAGGTAAATGGGCAGAATGGCTGAGAAATATGTTAATAGATATTAAGTTGTGGCCACAACTAATGCCAGTGATCACTTTATACTGTGACAGTGAAGCTACAATGTCTAGGGCATTTAATAAGATATATAATGGTAAACCTAGACATATTAGTTTAAGTCATGAATATATTAGATAACTAATTTCTGAATGAATAATTACAGTTGTCTACGTAAGGTCAAATAATAATCTAGCCGACCCATTTATAAAGGTGTTCTCGAGAGACATGGTCAAGGCTACAACTAACGAAATAGGTCTAACGATGCTCTAATCAAGTTACTAGTGGTGGGAACTCAACCTTCATTTTGTTAAAGAACAATCTAGAGGTTTAATGGGTAATAACAAATTACTAGTAGCTATTTTCAAGTGCTATTGAAATTTATAATACTTAGTAATATGAGGGTGAGTATTAAATATCTTAATGAAGATTAATTTTTAGGAAATAAACAAATGATAAATTCACCTATATGAACATGTGGAGTGATGCCGCTTATAACAAAAGTGAGAATAACTTTTGTAAATGTTTATGAATTCATGATGTAGCATAAGGCCTTTATAATGCTAGTTTTAGTGAATGTCAAGAAATAAAAATTAGATTCATTTTGATATCTCGAGGGTTCAGAATAATTCTGGAAGGTTCTCGGTTCTCAGTTCATGTCTTGGAAAGAGATGATGTTGGCAAATATGAGTTTAAGTGTAAATCATTTTCTAAACAATTCAATTCTACCTTAGAACATATAACTCAATTTAACAATTAAATTTTCGTTACATATTCGTTAACGTAGAACCGAACAGTTAAGAAACATATCTAGATTCTAAGCCTGCGCGAACATTAAAATTGGATTAAATATCAAATATCAAGCATGAATAATGCAATGGATGAAGCATCAGACCCGCTCTGATACCATTTTTGTTAGGGTTTTGGGCAATGGGGGCGCAGCGGAAGCGCGGGTTCGGGCGAAATCATATTTTAAAACTTTTTCAAAATATCGAATAAATTATTCAATATCTAATATGAATAATTTATTCATATTTCACCTAAACCTATTATTCAATATCATATCCCACTGTGGTATCTCAAGTCTAAGGACCACTATGCTCGCTCAACTCGAGAAGGTTCCTATTGACGTTGGTGTACCATCTATTAGGAAACCTTCAGTTCGTCATTCAGTTTCTTATCAAATAAACACCTACATGTCTATACGAGTCTCCTGAGACTCATGGTTCATTGGGATAAACCATCAGACCAAGTCACGATATACGAAATGTACTAGTCTCATTGGATTTTACTAACCGACCCGTGTTAGTAAATCTAGACCAGGAACTTTATTTAAGGATATACAACTAATAGTGCGCTTCCCAATGTCAATTACAAACTAAGTTGTAACTGCGCACTATATTGTAAATCTTAGGGTCTTTATCTAATATACATATATCACTTAACCAGATTCAGTTTCGATCTAATCGTAATCAGATTTTTAATCGCAATTAGATCGAATAAGCGTATAAAAGACAATGGTGCTATCATAAAATTAAGTAATATTATGGAAAATATAATTTCTCATATTTATGAATCTGACATAAATACGATCTGGATTGGCATTCTGAGCACCAACCCTAACAATGGATTCTATGTGAATTAATGTGATGTGATCTGATTTGGTCTAATTCAATATGATTTGATGTGATATGAATGGTTTGTTTTAGATTGAATGATTTTGTGTGATTCAATGTGATTTAAATTTGAACCGATTATGATCGGGTATGTCTGAAACCTCATAGATGTGTAAGTTGTGACATGATACTGATTCTGATAATGTATTGAATTGATTTGATATGAAATGTTTGATTTAATCTGTTACATTTTGACTTGAATTCGATATGAAGTGGCGTGGTATGTTCCGACAAGGAATGCATGTCAGAGATAAATGGTAAAATAACTTTTCAACTTGGATAAGATAGTTTTGGTATGTGCGTTTAGCTTTGATTGATCAGATATAAGGATATGGAAATTTCGAGGAAGAAATTTTTCTAAGGATGGGAGAATATAATATCTCGAGTTCTCGAAATGGTTTTGGAAGGCTCTCGGTTCTCGATTCTAAGTTCAGGTCCCGAAACGAGAAGATATTGGGAAATAAGGTTTAAGGTTAAATAATAGATCATAATGTCTTACGGTATGATCTCATTGTTTCGAAAATCATGAAAGTCGAAGTAACTTGTTCGAGATTTTTAGAAACGGATGAAGTATTGATATTTCGCTATAGAAATAGCAAATGAACTCCATGTAACATCCCACCTGATGTCAGGATGCTATCGGCAAGAGACAAGAAAACTCATCTCCATAAGCCTCTAATGCTACTAAAATTTCGGCATAATCTCTACTAAAAATCATGAAACCTGGATCAAAGTTCAGCACCTCGGGGGTGACCTGTAATTAAATTCAAAAGCAACCAATCTCACTCATTTAAAAATAGGCATCCCACTTGACAAATCTCAACTCATAAGCAAATAGGCCTCCGACCTGACATTAGAAAGATAACTACAAGCAACTACGTGCTCAGCATGATTAAAATTATACATATGATACAAAAAATAAAACTAAGGTTGTGGGAGTCCATAACACATACCAGAACAATACGAATCAAGACCAACTTGACTACATCAGGATGATCTGTTGTCTTCAAGACGTCTCTAGTAATCTTCTAGCTCTTTAAGTCCAATGTGAACCTGTAAAACTAGCAAACTGTTGGAGTGTGATCTATAAAGCTCAGTAAGTAGCTCATGTTTTATGTAAATATATCAAGTAACTGTAAGAACATAAATAGAATTCAGATATATGTAAATATACACAAACTTATAAATCTCATCTCTACCTGATGGCCGTTTATGTATATTGTACCATGATAATTTACTCTATGTACTGAATGCAACATTGTAGTAAGTTTATCTTCTCGGTTCCACATTATACTACATATCTACAGAATTCTTGCATCTCATTAACTTATTATCTACCAAACCACCCAAATTCGTGGCTAAGGCCATCCCAAACCCGTAGTGGTTTAGTTAGCTTAAAATATAGTTGGTTACTTCATATGGATTATGTGAGCTAAAACGTAAGTATTTGCTAACTATGAGCTGTAAAACTTTTACTGAAACACTGAGCTGAAACCTCGGATCTCTATACAACATAAGATACCGACACTTAATTTCAGCCATTGGAATCCTCACAAAACACTCGAATAAGATACCGACCTTTGCATTAATATAACAAATCGACCATGCATCTCAACATACAAATTATACATAGTACATATTTATAGTATACTACCATCTTACTCATCGAATCAGAACTAGATATAACTGTAGGACATAGAATTCGGCGACGCTGTTCTAGGCTCGCGGCCTAGTTGAGAGTACGAAATAACAAAGAGTCGCCACCCGGTGTGAACCGGGACAAAAATTTAAGGCCGCACTCACCCCTCGCAAGGGAAGACCTCAAACCGTTGGGTTCAGAATGATCCCTTACTTATGTCACTTGTAATGATGTGATTTGTGCAACATACTAACTGAATCTACTCAACATGTATGCTCAAAGGTAGCCTACACCTAAGTCCACATGCATACTAATAATAATAAAACCTGTATCTAAGTTCGCATACTTCAAAATAAGTTGTCATAACGGCAAACACGCAATAACATACAATCATCACACAAGCATGCTTAATTATCTAATGCAGAAAATAAATAAGAATCTAAACATAAATATAAATTAAATCCCTAATATGAAAACAACCTAATCATGCATAAGATAAATAACAAACTAGGCTAAATCATGTTTTAACAACAAATAAATATCCTACGAATTACAACATGCTCAAACACAAGTTCGGATGAGACGAAATACGTGTCTCTTAAGTGGTACGTGGCGTTGTATCCCGAGTGCAAACCGCACTACCGTCCATTCGGATTCGGCTATGGAATTTACGTCCGGGTTTCCATCCGATATACCACAAAAGAGAACATGCATTCCGTTCATCCGGAATTCACATCATGTCTCAACAAACGACTCTCATGTGATTATATTAAAATAAATAAAAGAAACGAAAGATGATAAGTAAAAAGGGTGCCCTCAGGTCTAACCTCTTTTGTCGTCTCACGAAAGTGCGTTACACGGCCGTGAGAAGGGTTGATGTTCCGCAAATTTTCTGGTTCACTAATCCAACATTTTTCCTCACTGTTTCACTGTCTGGGCTGCTGTTTTCACTCCGTTTTGCTGCTGTTTTTGTTGTATTTTCTGGTCACTGTTTGGGCAGTTTCTGGACATTTTTCTAGGCAATTTCTGGATAGTTTTCTGGGAAGTTTTTTGGGTTAATTTGGGGACTTTTTTCGGGGTATTTTTGGAAGGTTTGAGGGCAGTTGATGTGTTCACTGTGTGTGCGTGAAGGGCAGTTAACGAGGTTGTTTGAAGGGCAGTTGATGTGTTCGGCTTATGGGTTTGTGAGTGAGGGCCGGTTTTTGGTCGTTTGTGTTTATGTCTTGATCGTGCGTGGGGCCGTGTGGCCTGTGAGCTGAGTGGAGAGGTCTTAGCATGAGTGGAGGACATATGGCTTTACGTGAAAGAGGGTTGAATAGGTAATGGGCGAAGGATGGAAATGTGGATTGAGGGCTTGTTGGTTCCTTAGCAATGTGGGACGTGAACAAGGGCTTTGAGTGTGGAGGGTCGTTGATTTTGAGGGCAATGTGAAGGCTACGTGGTGTGATGAAGTCTAAAGGGCTGTGAGGTGTGATGAGTGTTTGTGGCTAGTGGACATGGGGCAGGTGTGGGCGAATGAGTGATTAGCGTGAAGAGGCAGAGGCTGCTGGCGTGGACTATATGGGCTATTCTCGGCAGTGAATGGGGTGTGCAGGTTGGTTTGCACTTAAGGGCGTGAAATATGGGTAAAGATCTGTGTTGATTGTGCATTGATTTGTTATTATTAAGGGGGCTTACTATGTAAATGTGGGGGCTGTGGCGTTGAGTGTTATATGGGTGAGTCAGAATTTTTAGTGTTGGTGTAGGGTCTCTTTAATAGGCCAATGGAGAGGGTTTACCTTGTTGGAGAAGGAAATGGAGATTGTGTATTGATGGGGAGATATTTTTAATTAAAATGTGATAAGAGAAATCTTTTAATTAAGGGAAGTGATTTGATTTATTCTTTTTAGTTAAGGATATGATTTATTTAAATTGGTAGGTGATTTAATTAAATTAGGAATTTACTTTAATTTAATTTAATTTGTGTTTTATTTAATTTGGAATGTGATTTATTTAGTTTAGGAAAATGATTAAATTTAATTTAGGAAGGTGATTTAAGTTTAATTGAATTAAATTTTAATTTAATTTGTGACATGTATTTTAAATGGTTTAAGTATTTTGGATTGGGCTCGGTATGTGGTTTAGGGATATGTGGGCATGGTTTGTTTCTTACGGGGGTTTGGGCTAAGGGTGTGCTTTGAAACGGAGATCCAACAAGCAACCGAAGCTAAACAACTGGATTAAATCCAACAAGAATTCCAATTTCTAACTTTACCCTTCCAACGTCCGTTTCTCGTGGCTTTCACAACTAAAGAGATAGTGCCTCCATACGAGACTCGTCATTGTTCTGATATGAAAAAATGCAATGCCTACAGTCGCCCCCATTTTGATGGGACTTGTGCAGTGTGTGATAATGACAATCCTATCAAAGTACGTGCAATTCATTTTTACTTACCTGGCTCGCCAGCTGTCACCTGGTCTGCCTGTTGTGCTGAGTTGATAGTGCTAAACCCCGTACCTAGGGTGTCGCGGTAGTCCACAGTGCCAAACTTGGCGTGCTAAACCCCGTACCCAGGGTGTCGTGGTAGTCCACAGTGCCAAACTTGGCGTGATAAACCTCGTACCTAGGGTGTCGCGGTAGTCCACGGTAGTCCACATACTCCACGGTAGTCCACATAGTCCACATACTCCTCGGTAGTCCACGGTAGTCCACATACTCAACGGTAGTCCACATAGTCCACATACTCCACGGTAGTCCACATAGTCCACATACTCCTCGGTAGTCCAAATAGTCCATATACTCCTCGGTAGTCCACGGTAGTCCATATAGTCCACATACTCCACGGTAGTCCACGGTAGTCCACATAGTCCACATACTCCACGGTAGTCCACATAGTCCACATACTCATCGGTAGTCCACGGTAGTCCACATACTCCACGGTAGTCCACATACTCCACGGTAGTCCACATAATCCACATAGTCCACGGTAGTCCACGGTAGTCCTTAGTAGTCCACATAATCCACATAATCCACATGTCGTACCTGGCGTGCTAAACCTCGTACCTAGGGTGTCGCGGTTGCGTCTCCATACCTAGAGTGCCGCAGTGATGTCTCCATACCCGGAGTGCCATACCCGACAAAACTGAAACTGATGTCTCCATACCCGGAGTGTCATACCCGGCAAAAATGAAATTGATGCCTCCATACCTGGAGTGCCATTCCCTACTTGTTCATTCTCGAACTGTACTGATGATGCAGTGGGCCCTCGACCCTTGGACGCATCCCGGAACTGCAACCGAAAACGGGGGCACCTCGACCCTGTGACGCATCCTAATACCACTGACAATGTGGGCCTCGCCCTCAAACTGATAATGTAGTGGGTCCTCGACCCCGGGACGCATCCCGGAACTACAACTGATGATGCAGTGGGCCCTCGACCCTGGGACGCATCCCGAAACTGCAACCGACAACGGGGGTGCCTCGACCCTGGGCACATCGACCCAATACCGCTGACAAAGTGGGCCTCACCCTCGAACTGATGATGTAGTGGGTCCTCGACCCTGAACTAGTACTGATGTGGGCCTCGCCCCAAACTGATACTGATGTGGGCCTCGTCCCCAGACTGACACTGATGTGGGCCTCACCCCAAACCGATATGGGCCTTGCCCCAAACTGATACTAATGTGGGCCTCACCCGAAACTGATAATGATGTGGGCCTCACCCGAAACTGATATTGATGTGGGCCTCGCCCCAAACTGATACTGACGTGGGCCTCGCCCAAAACTGACACTGATGTGGGGCTCGCCCCCAGACTGATACTTATGTGGGCCTCGACCCTGAGACTCATCCCCAAAACTACTACTCGTATGTTGCTGATTCTGGTTGTCTTGTCTTGCCGCTTTCTATTTTCCTTCTTTGAAACCTGTGAATATAAAACAAAACAAACACAAAAAAGAATGCAAAATATGTTACGTGTATGCATGCTTGCATGAATTAATTTCCTATTCCGTTGGGTTAGGTCTTCCGTCTGTTCTCCAGGTGATTGCTCAGTTTTCTTTTGTCTCATAGCTCAAGTTCCCATTATATCCCTTATTCGCGGGGTGGTAGACTGGTCGCCCCCAGTCTTGATTTATCTTTATACTCTCCGCTGTTTGCACTTGGTCAAGATGAACCACATGGTGGGGCCTTCAATATCATCATGCTAAATTACATGCTACGAAATAGTCCCAATAGTTATACATATCATTGTCCTCAAAGAATGCTCAGTAATGAAACCAGAGAACCTTCAAAACTTTCAACGCAACTCAAATTCAAGTCTTTGAAGAAATGATCTAAGCCAGACTCATAATGTGTGTGTGTGCAAAGGTTCCTGTGCAACTTGATCCTTAAGTAAGCCAACTCAATGATTTTGTTTCAAAAATTGTGGTCGATGGGTCAAACCAACATAGATGTCTCAATTATGCCTGCAGTTGCTTTTCTGTGCTTCATGTGGTAAGGTTTTATTTCTCTTTTGTCTCTTTCTTTTTTCTTTTCATTTTGAACTTCTTTTTTCTTTTCTTTTTTTCTTTTTCTTTTTTTTTTCAACACACCTACCCTTTAAGGTAGCATTTCTCCTTATGGTGGTCCTAATACTCACCCATGGGTAGCTTCACGCTTATTGGTTATAGGTGGTTCAATTCTTTGCTTTAGAGAATTTTCTTTCATTTTAAACCATACCACACATCATAACATAAGCAAATCAAGATAAACATCTAAGCAAATGGTCATTCACGACCTACAATTTCTTCAACTAGTCACCTTGCCAACTACTCAAGTTTTCTCCACTAAGAACCTATAGTGAAGTGCTTACGAGTCTAACATAGATCAATTACTCAAAGTATCATATAAAAGTACGTCAAGGGTTTATCGTTTCTAAAGTTTCACTCTAAAGAAATCAATTTCATCATCGGACTTATGTCTAACCATCAAGGGCTAAAACAAACAATCAATTTTTCTCTTTTTCTTTTTTTTTTTCGTTTTTCTTCTTTTTTTTTTTTACTTTTTTTTCTTTTTTTTGAAGGCCCCCCAATGGTCTTTCTATCATTGCAGTAAAGTTTTCTGTTCCTTGGTTTCATTTTCTACGATATCCATTTTGCTAAACTCTTATGTGACAAGTCTTCTTTTTCCTAATCCAACTGATATCTATGATGGCTTTTAAGACACGAGGGTTAACATGATGCATGTATGCATGAGATGCATGGGATGCGTGCGATGCATGTAATATATAAGCTCATAAGAATTTTACACTAGTTGGCCCATCAGCATTTTAGAAACTTTTGGACCGATTGCCATAAAGCGCAGACTCGTCCCAGTTTAAATGGCCCAACAAACCCATACCTCGTGACAACAAGTCCAACTGAATCCAAATGACAATGGTCCTAAACGCAAACATAAAGGAATAATCTCTATTGGTCCTACAACTAAGGTTCACACGCGGGTTTATAGGGGTATAGACAAAGGTTCTCGTCGACGAAGAGTTTCCCACAACTAGGTCTCCCCACTCAAGGGTCTGAGCGACCAAGTGAACGCACCATTTTTTATACACTAAGGTACATGCCAACGAGCTATGGTGTATGACTGACTGTCAAATGGATTTCCCGTTGTAGATTCCCCAGAGGGAGGGTGGAGCGAGGCTCTCTTAAGTACACAAGCCCCTTAGGCTCTTATCGATTGGTGACAGGAATAAACAACGAGTCTTCCAGATTAGTCCATCACGACGAGCTACAGGTAATGATTATCTAGGTGCCATCACAGCTTTTCCCCGAAAGGTAGTGAATGAAGAAAGACACCAAACCATCTCCTAGCTTTAACAATGCCTTTGATTAAAACACCCTCAACCCACTATAGAAACGGTCAACTTAAGCACAAATCATACACATCACAAGACATGATTTCGGGGCCAATTCTCTTATCCCAGTGGAGTCGGCAGACTGTAGGACACAGAATTGGGCGACGCTGTTCTAGGCTCGCGGCCTAGTTGGGAGTACGAAATAACATGGAGTCGCCACCCGGTGTGAACCGGGACAAAGATTTAAGGCCGCACTCATCCCTCGAAAGGGAAGACCTCAAACCGTTGGGTTTAGAATGGTCCCTTACTTATGTCACTTGTAATGATGTGATTTGTGCAATATACTAACTGAATCTACTCAACATGTATGTTCAAAGGTAGCCTACACCTAAGTCCACATGCATACTAATAATAATAAAACCTATATCTAAGTTCCTATACTTCAAAATTAGTTGTCATAACGGCAAACACGCAATAACATACAATCATCACACAAGCATGCTCAATTATCTAATGCGGAAAATAAATAAGAATCTAAGCATAAATATAAATAAATCCCTAACATGAAAACAACTTAATCATGCATAAGATAAATAACAAACTAGGCTAAATCATGCTTTAACAACAAATAAATATCCTACGAATTACAACATGCTCAAACACAAGTTTGGATGAGATGAAATACGTGTCTCTTAAGTGGTACGTGGCGTTGTATCCCGAATTTACGTCCGGGTTTCCATCCGATATACCACAAAAAAGAACACGCATTCCGTTCATCCGGAATTCACATCATGTCTCAACAAACGACTCTCATGCGATTATATTAAAATAAATAAAAGAAACGAAAGATGATAAGTAAAAAGGGTGCCCTCAGGTCTAACCTCTTTTGTCGTCTCACGTGAAGGAGGGTTGAATAGGTAATGGGCGTGAGTGTGGCTGTGTGCGTGTGGCTTCAGGCGTGAAGGATGGAAATGTGGATTAAGGGTTGTTGCTTCCTTAGCAATGTGGGGCGTGAACAAGGGCTTTGAGTGTGGAGGGTCGTTGATTTTGAGGGCAAGGTGAAGGCTACGTGGTGTGATGAAGGCTAAAGGGTTGTGAGGTGTGATGAGTGTTTATGGCTAGTGGACAGGGGACAGGTGTGGGCAAATGAGTGATTAGCGTGAAGAGGCATAGGCTGTAGCGTGGACTATATGGGCTATTCTCGGCAGGGAAGGGGGTGTGCATGTTGGTTTGCACTTGAGGGCGTGAAATATGGGTAAAGATTTGGTTGATTGTGAGTTGATTTGTTATTATTAAGGGGGCTTACTATGTAAATGTGGGGACTGTGGCGTTGAGTGTTATATGCGTGAGTCAGGATTTTTAGTGTTGGTGTAGGGTCTCTTTTTATAGGCCAAGGGAGAGGGTTTACCTTGTTGGAGAAGGAAATAGAGATTGTGTATTGATGAGGAGATATTTTTAATTAAAAAATGATAAGAGAAATCTTTTAATTAAGAGAAGTGATTTGATTTATTCTTTTTAGTTAAGGATATGATTTATTTAAATTGGTAGGTGATTAATTAAATTATGAATTACTTTAATTTAATTTAATTTGTGTTTTATTTAATTTGGAATGTGATTTATTTAGTTTAGGAAGTGATTAAATTTAATTTAGGAAGGTGATTTAATTTTAATGAATTTAAGTTTAATTTAATTGATTTTACTTTAATTTGTGACAGGTATTTAAATGTTTTAAGTATTTTGGATTGGGCTCGGTATGTGGTTTAGGGATATGTGGGCATGGTTTGTGTCTTACGGGGGTTTGGGCTAAGGGTGTGCTTTGAAACGGAGATCCAACAAGCAACCGAAGCTAAACAACTGGATTAAATCCAACAAGAATTCCAATTTCCAACTTTACCCTTCCAACGTCCGTTTCCCGCGGCTTTCACAACTAAAGAGATAGTGCCTCCATACGAAATTCGTCATTGGGGTGATATGCAAAAATGCAATGCCTACAATAACTGAATTTCCATATCAAAGAAAAATAGGGGAACCAACTATGTAGGGCAAAAATTCTGGAATCATATAAGGATAGAGTAACAACTATACATGGCCCCGTGGGGCAAGCTATTTGTAAAAGCTAGAATTTCTATGTCTAAAATTCATAAAAATCTGATACAAACTCTGAAAAATGTATGGATTTGTAATGCAAGAAATCCCATATGTTGGAAAATATCAAAGCTAGCTGGGAGTATAACCGAATTCAAAATTTGTGATGGTATACAAGATCAAGTAGTATCAAAATCCTATACATTAAATTCCAATTTGGTAATCAGTTGGAAATTAATTCTTTTATAAAAGTAAACAATTATGCAAAATGATTATCATGAAAATCTTCATACAACTAATAAAATCAATTCCATATCAACAGATTCCATAACTAGTGAAATCAAAACCACATACTATATAAAACTGTAAAACTCTTGTGTAAACTTTTGAATCTCTATAGTTAGACATCACATAAAACCTTCTAAAAATTCTTTTTCTAAGAACTTTAAAAGGTATAGTAATAACTTGGTGATTAGGGGCATTACGTATTGCTGTCCCCCTAAGCACCTGTCTGAAATCCTCTGTAAAATCTGATGTTTATGGGCATTATGTATCACCGTCCCCCTAAGTATCTGTTTGAAATCCTCTGTTAAATCTGATGTTTATGGGCGTTACGTATCGCCGTCCCCTAGTCCCGAATCTGGATCTGAATCAGAGTCTATGGGCGTTACATATCGCCGTCCCCTAGCCCCGAATATGTATATGTTGTCCCCATGGTCCTGTATCTGTATTTGTCTATGTCCATGTCCATCATGTCTCTCTGGATATGCAAAATACATATGCAACCATATGAACAAGTAAGTCATGCGATGCAATGCAATGCCATTATCCATATACACATCAGCACAGTCAACCACAGTCAATTACGAGTTGGTGATATCTCACTCATCCAATAAATACAAAGTGGGCTCGTGCAACAGACACATCCATATGAAAAATACTCGCACGTGTCATCAAACATATCAACACTCTGTTCCACTGACTTTTCAAATAGATTAGTATATCGTTGATGAAGACAATGATAAATCGATTGATGTAGTGTTTGAATACTCTGTTCATCAGGTCCATGAATGTCGCGGGAGCGTTTGTCAGCCCAAATGGCATTACCCAAAATTCGTAGTGGCCATACCTCGTTCTGAATGATGTCTTCCTCACGTTATCCACCTTTATCCTCAATTGGTGATACCCCGACTGTAAGTCAATCTTAGAGAATACGATAGCGTCTTGTAATTGATCGAATAGGTCGTTGATTCTTGGAAGAGGGTATTTTTTCTTAATTGTTACCCGATTCAGCTTCCGGTAGTCGATACATAATCTGAGTCACCCATCTTTCTTCTTTACGAACAACACTGGGGCTCCCCAAGGCGACGAGCTAGGTCGTATAAATCCATTATTCAATAACTCTTCTAATTGTGTCTTCGGTTCTTTCAGTTCAGTCGGCGCCATCCTATAAGGTGCATGCAATATTGGCGTCATTTCTGGTTCCAACTTAATTTCAAATTCGATCTCTCTGTCTGGAGGTAGACTTGTAAAGTTCTCCAGAAACACATCTTGAAATTTCTTTACCACCATGGTGTCTTCTACTTCCATATTGACTCCCCTTGTTTCACCACTATACTGGCTAAAAATCTGACACATCCACCATTTAGTAACTTTTCAGCCTTTATTGCCGATATGATTGGTAGGTTATCTCTTCGCAGGTCTGCCTTAAATTGCAATTGCTCTTCTCTGGTCGGTTTTAAAGTAAGCATTTTGCCCTGACAATCTATGGTTTCGTGGTACTTTGTAAGCCAATCCATTCCTAATATCACCTCAAACTCCTTTAAGTTCAACACTGTTAACTCAGCCAATAAAATTTTGTCCCCTATTTGAATAGGGTAATCTTTGACCACCTGGCTAGAATCCATTATATCACCTGAAGGTAGGGAAACAATATCCTATGGTTACGTCTTCGGGTATCACTCCCTACTTCTTTAACAGTGATTGTGCTATAAATGAATGTGTGGCACCAAAGCCAATAAAATTAAATGCAATAAGCCCATGGATAAATGTGTTACCACTTATTGTCGTGGCATCCTCTTGCTGGAAAACTAAGCTGAAGTCTGGAAAACTTCATTAGAACTCTTCTACCTCTCGAGTACCGAAACATGCTTTACTTGAAGATTTATTTATCTTTGAAAATGAAACAACAGGTTATACTAACTTTTCATGATGAAACTAGCTTTAAACATAACAATATATCAAACAAAATCAATCAACAAAATGTCATCACTAAATAATTATCAAACGCATACTAGGAAACATAATTCGAGTGTGGAGTTTGACTGTATAAGTTATTGGTTATACTTCTTAAAAATCTAACCACAGAAACGTCAGCTATGTCTATTTCTAGTCCTCAATACAGGAATATGTGTCACTATGACATCGGGATTGTCAAAGACACACTAATACTAGTACATCTATAACTGGATGTCAAGTGTCGATTTCGTATATGTTCCTCTTATAACTTGCTATATAGAAACCAGACACTATGCATACTTTCAGACAATTTGTTTCTATACGTGTTCTTTACAAATCTCATTGATTGTCTTCTAGAAACTCTCATTTCATGCTTTATAAGACTCCATAACACCTGCTACATATTCTTATGAGCCTGCAATCTATACACATATTTAAACACACAATCAGCTATCGTACCGTATCTACCTAAAACGAGTTCACAGTGAGATACTTACCTAGGGTCCATGCTATCCTTTCTCTTTCCCCATCTGCAACACAAATACGGACGATTATGGTCGTTAATCATGAAAAACTTACTGATAGTGTAAACTCCCCAATCTTCCAGGAAGTTAAATATATTTTTAGTTTCATTACTCATAATACATCCAATACTCATATTACATCATTATACATTGTTCTACGTCAATCCAGTAGCTCAAATATGCAAAATTATGTATTTCTGAAAAATTTTCCGAAAACGCTGCGGAAGGAACCTAAGCCCTTTGAACCTCTATAAAATTACTCAAATAATATCGTATCATCATAATTAATCTATATACTTAATTATGTTCATTAAAACATAGATGCATGCGAAATTCAGTTTTACCGGAAACTCGCTTACTTATCAGATCGATCAAATTCGATCTGATTTCTCTTGGATTCTACCATATACACGTATTCAATATAATAAAGCTCAAAAAAATCAATTTTTATATTTACGCAACTTTACGAAGCTACTGGAAACATCCGAATATTTAGCGGAAAACTTGAAATTAGTGATTTTTTACCGGGAGATCTTACCGAGATTTCGAGGCCATATACGAACTCCAAATAATCCCACGAATGCGCTGGAATTGATGGATTTCAAATCGGAGTTACAATTCACATGAAGGTTTATGTTCAAAGTCTAATTTTTCCTCGTTTTGCGTGCAACCGAGCACAGATCGAAAAAATATCACTGCCATCTTGTATTACTCTCCAATAGCTTCGATTTGGCGGGTGGCTTGAGCCGTGAAATGAAGCGACGAGCAGAGATCAAAAAGTTGAAGCTCGCGTTCACATATTCGCCGTCGGCAGCGATCTGGGGCTGCCACCGGCTACTACAAGGCAAAATGTGTTGGGGTTGGTGCTCAGAGCGCCAATCCGGACCGTATTTATGTCTGATTAATGAATACGAAAATCCCATTTTTCCATAATATTACCTTTTTAGTGGTTACATGACCGGTGCGTAATCACACACGTATAACGCAAACGCACGTATCGTTCAAGTAGTATAAAAATATCGATCCCACGAGGACTTAATATCTAATCTATTAATTTTATGAGGTCAAATGATTACTAGTATCTAACAGGTTGTTTGATTGATTTGAAATGGTGACGATTCTAAATTTTTTTTTAAAAAAACAAGTAAATAAAATTATTCGAAAGTAAGTTTTAAGAAAATTCAATATTAAAAACTATATAGGGTTGTGATTTCTTCCAATATCATTTTAAAGATGAAGTGATTATCTTAAAGTCGGGTAATATATTGATTTATTAACCTGGAACACTAAATTATGTGTAAGCCTCTGTCGATGGTCAGACACAAATATCCAGTTTAACCCAATTGAACCATATGTCTATGTCAACCAAATTATATGGATTCATTAAGTTTAAGTCACAATTATGGCTACCCCCGCCCGACAGGTATATGTGTATCATGTAAGGAAATCTATTAAAGGGTTATTTATCCTCAAGGAAGATCGTGGGCTATTGAGTCTAAGGCTGAAACCTAAAATCCCTATGTCTAGTTCATTTTAGATTTACCAGATCAATTTTATTAATGGCCAGTTAATGAAAAAGCATTAAAATTAAGACTCAATAAATAAATCTTTATAATACCCAAATTATAATATAACCCCTTATAAACCGGTGATGTTAAAAGTCATCACAACCCCAGATAACTAATTTAGTTACAACACATAACTAGGGCTAGTAAAAACTTGAAAATAAAAGACATAAAGTAAATACTGAAAAGTAAATTACAATAAAATAAAATGCTAAGGTAAAAGGAATTACTTTTACTACTACTAATTTAGATATCTCTCATAGTATAATATATAAACTTGTGATAACATTACCAACCAGCCATATAGGCGGTATCCTGATTAAGTCAAATTAAGTCCAACCAGTCATTAAGGCGGTAAAAAGATTTGTCCATAAACCTTCCATATAGGCGGTAAAAAAGTTTAATTACCAACCGACCAATCTGGCGATATCCTTGATTAGTCAGGTTTAAACCAGATTATAATGAATTACCACCGACCAATCTGGCGGTATCCTTTTTAAGTCAAGATTTTAAATAGTGAATATATTATATTAAGGGAGATTAATCTAAATAACAATAGTAAAGAATTACCTTTCACCCTAGCTGGGGAAGTTACCTCCTCATGGTGAATAGTAAAAACTGTAAAAAGTAAAAAAGTAAATTACTATTATTACAAATCGTAATTAAAATTAATTACAAACTAAAAACTAAAAACTAAAAACTAAAAGAAACTAGAGAGATAAACTTCTTCTTTACATCAAAGGGATGAGAGAGAGTGGTACAACTGAAACTGGAATTTCGCGTTCTATTTATAGGGGTCTCACATCGTGACGCCAAGCTCGCATCGCGATGCCAGACTATATCAATGTGGCACGCTATGGTTCGTCGGTTGCAGATTCTGGATAAGGTGATAAGGTGACACATGGCAGGGTGGTTGAGACTCAATTATTGTGACATGTGGCGGCTTCTGATTGGTCGGCTCAGATTCTTATCTGCCACTTGTTAGATAGGGATAAGAGAGTCAATGATTGATGCTGACGTGGCGCTGACGTGGCGACACGTGGCAAAGTAATTGTCGGCACCATAGAATTACACCACGGCACTTCCTGATTGGCTGATGATGATGTGGCGATGACGTGGAAGTTTGACTCGGTCAACCTGGTGATGTGGACGATGACGTGGAGTGACACGTGGCGACACGTGGCGATGGCGACTGTCGGCACCGTAGGATGATAACACGTGGCACAACGCATGTTAGCAGATCGGTTGTAATGGTGACACGTGGCACGACGCACGTTAGCAAAGTCAAACTTTTCTCAGATTCTGATTTGTAGACCCGGCGCACGTAAGCACTGTTCGGCGCACGTTAGGCGTCGCAACAACAAGGGTTGCCGCGTCGCGACGCGCCCAAAATTATGAAAATGCCCTTTTTCCAATTTTCACAGTTTTGGTCCAAATCACCTCCAGAATGTCCTGAAACTTTATTTATCTACAAAATAACACAAAACACATCAAAATATTCACAAAACTCAAGAAACTATACCAAATATTAGGTTAAATGAGTGGGAAATAGTGATAGATTTACCACTCATCATTACACCTCTTGTTTTTATATACGTATTCGATCTGATTACGATTAGATTGAAACTAAATATGGTTTAGTGATATGTATATATTAGACAAAGGCCCGATAATATATAATGCACTACACAGTTACAAAGTTAGTTTGTAATTGACATTGGGAAGTGTTACTGCTAAATGTATATTATCAAATAAAGTTCATAGTCAAGATTTACTAACACGGGTCGGTTAGTCAAATCCGTTGAGATCAGTACATGTCGTATATCGAGACTTGGTCCGATGGTTTATCCCAATGAACCATGAGTCTGGGAGACTCGTATAGACGTGTAGGTGTTTATAGTGTATAAACACTGAACGACTCACCGAAGATTCTTAATGGATGGTACACCAACGTCAATAAGAATCTTCTCGGGTTGAGTAGCATAAGTGGTCCTTCGACTTGAGACACCACTGTGGATGTATGAGACATCCTCCACACTTAGATGGCAGTCACGTCACCGATCTATTTAGATCAGACCTCCACTTGTTCGTTAGGTGTGGACCGATCCTCAGGATATCCTCTCTGTGTCAAGATAAGATCCGTCAGTTATGTGTACATAGCATAGGTAGTCCATATGTGTTTAGTAATCTGTTAAATCTGTGGCCACAGTATACTTCGGAAGTAAGTTCCGAGTGTTATTTAGAGATTGCTAATAGATACGTCGACGAGATAATACCTATAGAGATTTGACGTTTACATCTATATCTCTGGGATTATCCGGATACTTGTGACGGATGGATTATACGTATGCAATGACCTCGACCTGTATGATTCAGCTAGTTTATCCGTAGTCGTCATAATTACGGGTGGGTAAATTATGGACACGAAATTGGATTTTATGACGGATATACCTGAATTTATAGAGTCTCACTAATGAAATACACACGTAGAGCACTATGGAAACTTTTATGAATATGGTGATTATTTATAAATCGTTTAAACGTTAAACGAAAAAACACATGCGAACGGGCCGAACCGTCATTTCCTAATTAATGTGTATTTGTATTTAATATATGATATTATTAAATACACATTAATAATTATCAAATAAAGGTATTTGACATATATCATTAATATATGTATTTGAGATATTTAAAGTAAATATAATACATATATTTGAGATATTTATATTTAATTAATTAATTAATTGTTAAATGATTAATATAATTAAAATATAAATATCTCACTAAATGATAAAGTTAAGAAATGATTATAAGTGTTTATTGTTGACTTTAAAGTAAAGGAAATGGTAGTCAAATTGGATTTGACTTCTTTGATATTTGTTTAAAGTCTTTAAAATTGAAATATCATTTTCCTTTAATTTTTGTTAAATTCGGACATATACCTAAATTAAATATAATTTTTATATTTTAAGTTGCAATTGTTGACTTAGTTGAATAATTCATTAAAGTGTAATGATTTAGAAAACAAGTTGGCAAGTTGTAAATTAAATGAAACAAAAATAAAATATCTAGATATTTCTTCCACCAATTTCGGCCAAGGCTCTTATTGGGTGAAATATATATTGTTTCATTTCATTTTAGGGTTTAAAAATTTCATTAGATATCAAATAAAACATAAAAGAAGATGAGAGAAAAGCTTGGAGGCCTAAAGAAGAAAACTTGGAAAAATCATGTTTTTGTAAGTTTTTCTTCAAAGTCTTCAACATGAAATATGTTTCTAACATGCTTAGCTTAATTTTTTTGATGCTTTGATGTTATCTCTACTCTTATAGTTTGTGTTTTTATGGTTGTGATCTTGAATGAAAGATTGATGCATGTAAGTAAGCTTGAAATGGTTTCAAAGCTTCACTTTTGATTTTTAGAAAATCAAGTTGTCATTCTAGACTTGGTAAGCCACTCCTTGGTGATCTAGAATTTTTCTAGAGTTGTTTCAAAGTGGTGAGGCTAGATTGGTGAAGTATTGAATGGATTAAAGTATTGGATTTTGTAAATTTGGTGAAATTGGACAATTTGAAGAAATTGAAAAATTAGGGTTCTTAACCCACTCCAAATTTGGGGCTTTTCATATATGTGATGTATTTTGGTATGAATATGATGCATCTAAATTTTTGGGTTGATTGGATTTGATCTTGGCATGTTTTGAACAAAAGGGACCAAAATGCAATTACTTGAAAAATTTGGGTAGTCACGACAATTTGAGATTATTTGGGGATTTGTGTGAAATCTGAATTTGATGCATTAGATGTGTTGAAAAATATTTTAGAAATG
Source organism: Zanthoxylum bungeanum (assembly GCA_019454045.1). Taxonomy (NCBI): domain Eukaryota; kingdom Viridiplantae; phylum Streptophyta; class Magnoliopsida; order Sapindales; family Rutaceae; genus Zanthoxylum; species Zanthoxylum bungeanum. The sequence goes on from SKCR01023626.1 coordinate 56,778, forward strand.
ATTTAGAATCATCCAAAATTATATTTGATAATTTTTGGGGCAATTCGGTAATTACCAAGAAATTTGATCTCTTGTGTAATTTTTCAGAATTTGATGATTGGATAATTAAATAAATAAGTTTATTTGATTAATCCGAGAAAAAGTTTTGAAATCGGAAAATTTTGATTTTCCGCGATTCCGCTGCGTTACCGATATTCCCCCTTAAAACCCCTACAAAATGATGGCCGACGCACCCTTCTGGACCATCGGGCAGGCGACGACGTCCAACAGGCCACCGACACTACCAGTGGTCTCTTAAACGTGATTTCAGAGATGAGGGGTCTAGTGGAGGGATTTGGTTTCTTTTTCTATTTTTGTGATTTCTCAAAAATTTGAGGTATTTATAGAAAAATTTCTGAAAATTACATTTGATTCCCCACTTATTACAAACAGGCCCCTATCTTTGGTGTCTTTCAGAAATTCATATTTTTGAGGTCCTTTTGTTGCAAATTTTGAAAAATGCTCAACACGTAAACTGCAACTAAATGAACATGACGAGTTACAGAATGATTCATATGAGAATGAGAAAATTCTTATAGTTAAAACTAAGGTCTTTCATGATAGTCGAATTTAACGAAAAATATTTAAAATTGGTTAAAAAAATTTGCTTCATAATTCTCGTCTTCATTTATTTCCTGGAAAGTTGAAATCCAAATGGAGTGGTCGATTTATTGTGAAACATGTTTACCCATATGGAGCTATTGACATTGACAATCATAGGGATGGTGATGTATTTTAAGTGAATGGACAACGTTTGAAATCATTTTTGGAGTGTTCAAATTTCCAAGAATATTTTTTTCCTTTCAAACCTAGTGTACTGTGATTGATGTCTTTTATTTTTTTTATTTTGTATTTGTCTAATTTTCATTTTTTTTTGCTTTTTTGCATCATTTTTTCTTTTCTCTTTTTTTTTTCAGAATCTTGCACCTCGGTTAAACAGCGGATAACGATACTCTGTGTCTCTAAGTCAGTTTTTTCCAATTTCCTAAAATTATTGATATCCTACAATCAAGACATGGAAGAAACTCTTGCAAAACTCCACAATCATTTCCTTTCTCCCCCAAAATGCTCTGATGAAAATTTACAAAGTACGCACTAAAAGAATGAGGCTTCTTATGATCCATGGCATTCTTAGTGATATTCGTTGGATAATTGAAGCAATAGTTCGCTTGGTAGGTGAGTCATCTGACTCATTCATTTCTTACATGTCTGGTTTAGGAAAAAACACATGTGCTAAGAAATGAAGAGCTAAATAATTAGGTGTTTGTTATAAATGTGCGCGTTGGACGTGCAACACTCGACGTTATTTAGAAATGGTGTCTGCCAACCACGAAGATAAAATTCAATTCATTAGAGATGACTTGAGTAAAGAGTCTTTAGATGATATATCATTGACTTTTGAGACGCATCCTAGTGGACATGTTTATCGAGTGATTCACATTTTGCATACACAATTTCAAAAAGAAAAATAATAATACAGTCTCGGGAATCTGACTTTAAAAGACCATGTTTTCCAATTATAAGAAAATTGGATAGGAAGCATATCCCCGACCCATAGAGGGCGTTCAAGCCGTTATTGGACGTAAAACCAGATGAAGATGTAAGTCACAATCACAATTACCAGTACATATTATTTCAATTTATTGCTTTGATTTCATTTCCTTTAAATTATTTTTCTGATTTACTTTAACTTACTATTTTGATTTCATTTCCTTTAATTTTACCGACATTATCTAAACTGTTTGACTTTCACGATCTATTTTACTGGTCATCTGACAATTGTTACTTTACATATACTAGTGCTTTTATTACTCACCCTTTTCCAGGATCCATAAATACAGCTCGTCTTTTCTCTCTTCGACACATCCAGATGAGAGAGAGCAAAAATTGAGAAAACTTTAAGACGACGAGACACTAATATCTGTGTGTTTTGTGGAACTGGCTCTGGAACTAAACCATAATTTATTGAGGCTGCAAAAGAATTGAGTAAAGTTATGGCGGAAAGAAACATGCACTTAGTATATGACAGTGGCAATCTTGGATTGATGGGATGTGTTTCAAAGGCAGTACAAGAAGGTGACAGTCAAGTTTTGGGGATCATTCATAAACCTCTAGCAGACGAAAACCTAATCGGAAAATCAAATGGAGAAGAATGCATTGTCTCAGGTATGTCTGAAAGACTTACTAAAATGATTAATCATGTTGACGTTTTTATTGCTTTATCAGGTAGACTGGGCACGCTGGAAGAAATATTTACAGTGGCATCATGGGCGAACTTGAACATTCACCAAAAACTCATTGGACTACTTAATGTTGATCATTTTTTTTTATTTCCATCTAGTATTTCTTGAGGATGCCAAAAGACTTGGGTTTATTTCGAAACCGGTAAAAGATATCGTCCTAAATACAAGAAAAACTGATGAATTAATTGACCAACTCTTAGCTTATGAACCAAAAATCGACTCTATTCTTTCCAAGTTGAACTGGTCTGATAACGATCGAGGCAAAAAGCGTAAAGTGGACCCTGATATTAATCTGTAATATTCTTTTAAATAGTCGTAGATTCAATTTTCAATTCCACACTAATCAGACGATATCTTCTAAACTCTATTTCCAGACGATATCTTCTAAACTATATTTCTTCTTATTCAGACATTGGGGACGATGTCTCAATTTGGTTGGGGGATGAGATAATTGACTAAATAATTTTTATTTTATGTTTCATTGTGTTTTTCTTTCAAAAAAATATTTTCGTTTTTGTGGCGTTTTATGTTAATTTTTTTATTATGTTGTTTTTACTTGTTATTTTGTGTGTAAAAAAAAAAATCGTTTTGATTTTTTTTTGTGTTTTTAAAAAAAAAAAAAAACTACACACAAACCAACAATAAATTTTTGACTAACCAAATGGAATTGTTGTTCAGAGATGACAGTGTAAGGAGTTTTCCTTCATGAGACGGATCTCAATGTTCGTAACAAGTTATTTTTGTTCACTTCTTTTTGAATCATTTAAAATTTTGAATTCTCCATAATATTGATTAAATTTGATCTACATATGCTCATTTGATATGTATTATCAATATACAAGGTAACATATGATAATGGATTGTAAGTGCAAATTTTATAATATTCAGTTCTCTAGTTTGTTAGAGGTAGCACCTAATGACAGTGAAATTTGTGTTTTTATTCACAAAAAAAAATATGCTTTTACTTAGTAACCGGACATCTTACCTCAGCAAGCAATGGTTGTTCGCGTAAACCGGTAGAGTTTAAGTTAGTTTTAAAAAAATGATATTAATAATAATTAAGTTTTTACTTAGTAACCGAACATCTTCGCTCAGTAAGTAATGATTATTCGCGTAAGACGGTAGAGCTTGAGTTTGTAAAAAAAAAATGTGTGAATAAGTTCGATTTTGTAGCCTCTCTAACTCGAACAATTAAGTCTGTATGAGTGTTTTAACACTTAGTGCCCTAAGACCATCTGGTTTAGGAGTCGCTAGCCTAAAGCTCGTTACATGAGTTAAAGAGAAAGCTTAAGAAAATCATACACTTCTTTTTAACATCCGAGATCTTAGCAATTAAGTCCGTAGGGCCGTCTTAACACCTAATGCCCTAAAGCCAACTGGTTTGGGAGTCAATGACCCAAAACTCGCTACAAGGATTGAAGATATATTATTACTAAAAAGATAAAATTATTTTTGTATTTATAAATAAACTTTCAATGCCAAAAAGGTGTGAACTCTAATATAATTTTAGGACAAAAAAATTACTCTATTTTCAACAAAACATGTGAATATTGTGGGCACAATGAACTGATTGATACCTTGTTTTATGTGTATATGGAGAATGGTAAAAAGTACATGAGAAATTATTTATTTGATAATTTAGAAAAAATAATAATTATTGACTTAGATAAAAAAAAAAATTTAGTTTTCGCTTAAATTACTAGGGTCTAGTAATAAACTAGTTGGGGTGTGATGAATATTAAAAAAATGTACACTTAATAAAAGAGAAACTAATCATTTTACACTTATAATTTTATTAATCCCCTTAATATCATTTTACACTTATAATTTTATTAATCCTCTTAATTTAACACATTTATAAAACTATAATAAAATTTATGTTTTATATATTTTTATTGTGATTTTTCATTTCTTATGTAGGTGAAATAATATCTTAGATGCATAACTACAAAAATTGATGTGATATTTGGATTTTGGAGGCCGGAAAATTGAAATGGCGTTCTAACAGTGTATAATTTCGAAAATTCTAACTTTGCCCAATTTTCGTAATTTGGCCAAAAATATTTACTTCGATATCGGATTAAGGTGATTCCAGTTCCAGATGAAAGAAGACTCAAATATCTACAACTTTGTTATTTACAAGAATTTCTAGTTCTGAGGTTTTCAATGTCAAAATTGGTGAATACGTCATTATGTGTTGCATGTAATTTTAATTTTTAGAAAATAAAGTAAAATATAAAAAAAAAAAAAAAGTGAAATGTCATAATCAACTTTAGGTGGATCATGATCATATTTGTAAAATTATCAAAAGTAAAAAAAAAAATCAAAAAATGAAAAAGAAAAAATAAATTAGTAAAAATTTGTTGTTTGTATTTGATTTGGAAAATTATAATTAATAATTGAGAGATGAACACTTCTACTATGTGAGAGAGTGTCTTGTGTGTTTTAATTTTTAATTTTTCTTGTAATTTTTTTTTCTTTCGGTAATAAAATTATGCAAGTTTTTCTTCAAATCATTAGTAGTTAATCTCATCATGTTGGGGTAAAGAGTGAAGCTCTTAATATGAGAATATAAATTATATTATTTATATTATAATATATAAATTGTAATTGAATAAGTAATTTAAATCTAGATTAATTATTGATAAACTTGTTACCGCCTTTATGACTAGTTTTATTTATTTGGCATAATTAGGCACCTAACTAGATTTGTTATAGACAAATGTTATCACCGTTTTTATGGCTGATTTTATATGTTTTAACATAATTAATTCCTGAAGTAAATTAACTATGTAATAATGACAATTTGTATATTATAAAAAGTAAGATTTCTCTATATTTGAAAAATTAAGAGTGGATCTCGGAGCCCCATCATTTTAATTTATTGTTGCAGTTCAATTTAAAAATTTCCATCACTTCAAACAAATCCAATATTTTTATTTCACTCGAATTGTTATTTTATTTTACTAAATTTATTACATGTGGATCGACCCCGGACTTACTGAGTTATTTTATTACTTCGACATTCTTATACTTTGAGTAAAGACCTACTTTTTGAGTGTGTCAGGTAATAATGATAATTTATATATTACAAAAAGTGAGATTTCTAATTTAAAATATTAAAAGTGGATCTCTTAATCCCAGTATTTTATTTTACTATTACAGTCCAATTTAAAATTCTCCAATCACTTCAAACAAATCAAACCTTTTTATTTTTACTCAAATTGTTATTTTATTTTACTAAATCTATTCCATGTGGATCGACCTTGGACTTACCGAGTTATTTTTTACTTCGACACTCTTATATTTGAGAGTAAAGATGAACGTGTCAAATAAAAAAAAAATTATTGTATAAAATTTGACGTCTAATTTGTCCTATAAAATTTTGATCAGTAGAATCACAAAAGTTTTAAACACTAATGATGAACCTGATTCTGTAGAGGAGAGCTCTGCATACTAGAAGAGATTGCTTTCTTTAGAATCAAAAACAGATAAGGTGTCATCTTCAGCATCTGATTCGCTTGTGGTTGTGGATAAGTCTTCATCCCCATTATCATCCTCAAGTTCTGAAAGTTCTTGATCAGTGGAGTCACTTTCTGCCTCCGAGACACCTGGAGAAAAATCATCATATGCGGAATCTTGGCTTTTTCTTCCCAGTTCCACCATTTGGAGTTTCCGTGATTCCTGAGTAACTTCAGTTGGGTTGTCCATAATTGACATGGGATTCCGATTATTTGGGTCACCATAAAGTGCTATATGTCTGTAATAGAGCTCCAATTCCTTCTCCATCATAGCAATAAATCGCCTAACTGACTCCAATGATTGCTCATATTTTGATTTTTCCAGTGCCTGGAAAGGAAATAGAAACTTAACTTTAGAGCAAAACAACTTCTATATCGATTCCAGCGTTCACCAAATAAAAGAGCATACGCCAATTGGAGCCTCTTCCTCTTGATTCATGTACTTATCAAAATTATATAAATCAACTAGATCCAAACATGTAGCAAAAAAAAAAAACAATATTCTATGCTACAATACTCGAACAACTGATTGTCTGATCCACATACAAATTTCTAATTGTCTTAAGGACATCAGAACATGCAGATATGTAATAAAAACGCCCTTTATTTTTCTTAATCAAGTATAGTACTTCAAGAAGATATTTTAATTTTATGCTATTATTAGAAGGAATTGGAAGAAAATGAAGGATTAAAATAAAAAGGAATTATTTTTCATATTTAAGGGATAATCCTTCCATTGTATTTTCTGAACAGAGATGGAAAAGTAGGGAAAACTCCTTCACAGCACCCCTAAGCAATATGCTAGCTTTGCAGATGATAAAATAAATGAATGTGAAGGAATGATTTGTAGCAGGGCTGGTCAAACAATAAATTTAATTTATAAATTCATACAACCCGACCACAGGAATTAGTAAGCTCTTGCTCACTGAGCTAATTTGGATCTCTCCACCACACCACCAGCACCAATCTGAAGAATGCATTCAGCAAAAAATGGAGATTCTCCTAGCATTATTGCTATCTAAAAACAAAAAAGGATATTCTATACTGATGCAGTTTGGACACATCTTGCAATAGGGTCAGTTTTGTCAGCTTTGCCACATCAGTAGGGAGATCAGAACCTTTTGGTTAATTAATTAAGTTGGCAACAGGAAACCTTTATTTCAAGGGAAAAAAAAGAGGCAATTTTAGAGCAAGGTTCTTCAATGCAATAGATGAAAGCTACAGAGCAAGACCCAAAAGAGAGATGTAAAAGTTATTGCCTAATCGGGCTTCTGGTTGACCTGATACACTAATTGTAATTTGCCCTGGGACACTTGTTGGGCGGTGATTTTCCTTTTCTCCATCAACTTTTCTTTTTACTAGTTTATTACATACTCCTTTCTTCCTTTGCTGTTTCAATTGTGAAAAAGAACTTGACTAAAGTAACAACTAACAAAGAAGGTTCTAGAAGAAAAAGTCTAAATTAACCACTAATAAGGGCAGGTCCCAGAAAACCTTATACAAATTGACAACTTATAGGGCAAGTTGCCACTTGTCATATCTTGATAGTGGTAAATAAGTGAACCACATGGAATCAAAAAAGAAAAATACTATTAATTTAAGTTTATGAAACTGGATTTCCTGTTTTATTTTAGCATTCACCATGTTTCAACTAAAGATTTTTTCTTGTTACTAATAACACAAATTCCAATATGCTTTAGTAATGCAATGCCAACTGTCCATGCATGGCCACCAAACTGGATTAACAGGTGAAGAACAAGAAGGTTTACATTACCAAGTTCTCAACTTGTGAAAGATTTAGAGAGCTTGAAAGAGCATTGTTAATCCAAATCCAGCTAGAACTCCAAATCCCTAAAATAAACAATGGACCAGTTTCCCAGAAAACTTCATTATTCCTCTAGCCACCGCCTGTCTGTTATAGCAATTTCTAAGAAGATTTTTTCCTTTATCATTCATTGCAACAAGCTATCATATTAAGTATTTAAGATAGAAAATAAACAGAAAACGCTTTGAAAGTGATTCAGTTGAAGAAAAACTCACATCATAGCAGCTACACTGATTTAATTGACGAAGGTAAATGCTAAAAGCAGCTATTCTGGTGTCTGGCGAACACACACCTAACCCAAAACAAGCTGATGAAAATAATCTAGCAGAGTATATTTATTACCGAGGGGATTAGTATTACTATTTGCAGCTTGGGTTTTCCATTACAAATCACGATAGCAAACTTGTGTTCTTCATTTATTTTGCTTTATTTCCCACTTTTATTTCATCAAATGGACCAGTGAACTCAATAGCAAAAGAAAAACTACAAGTTGAACATTAAAAAAGGACCAAGAAACTTAGTTTCCATTATTGTACCTCTATAATGACATTTCACTACCCCTGTTACAAGATTTCAGAAAGATGAACATCCCCTCTATTCTTTTTAATTCTGTTTTCTGACTGACAATAATTTTTATATTTCCATTTATGAAACTCCAGAGGAAAAGAGATGAAAATATGAAGGTGTAACACAATACTTCTAGTGCAGCTTTCTTTTATGAAAAATAATATTTTCTCCGTTTCTTTGTACTAAGATTATATTAATATTAGGTTGATCTGGTTTAGAATAGCCACCAAGATTTACAAGTCATGGCAGCTGAAGACATGCCTAATTGTGAAGAACTACATATTTCTTCAAAAAAAAAAAAAATGAAACCAGGAAATAAGTAATAATAACTATTAAACAAACCCATATACTGCCCAAAAAAAAGACATAATAAAAAATAAATAAATAAATAAAACCAAGAAGTTAAATGCGAAATTGACCAACTGATCAAGCAAAATAACATGTATTGCTTGGCAACCAAAGTGTTCCAACAACACCAGCAAGGCAATATTAAACAACACTAAAATGGAGAAAACCCTTTAAATTAGGGTCAAGGATGGACTAAAATTTATGAGCATTGGACATTTTGCAAGTTAGAGTTATGGCAAGGTAATTCCTTCCTATCATCCATGTTGTTTTATCAGAAATTAAGATGAGATATTATTCATAATATTAACATGAAAGTAAAATTAGATAGAGATGAATTAGAGAGCATTGAAGTTGGAAAACGCACCCTTTTCTTCGACAACGTATCTATTGGTGACATTATTTCTGGCTGCATGTAGTTCTTTCCTCGGTAAAAGATTACAGTATCATCTCCAATAAACTGTATAGGGATTCCACCACTTAATCTGGCAATTTCCTCTGCGAACTCATGAATCTGGCAGGGTTTAGATGTATTGCAGAAGACCTTAACAGTTTCATGTTTCTTCCAATGCATATGCATGTTAAGAATAACACCACCGAATACACCTCTTCTGCCAATTGGCACATAGTTAGACTTTTTCTGGGCCATCTTTTTGAAATAGAAACGTTCCTCACTGGTCAACTCATGTGGTTTAACCATAGGACCTTGAACTTTCGGAACTTCATACCGCTTAAGTCTTTCAATCAACAAGGCTTCCTTAATTTTGGCCTGAAATCAAAAGAAAATCATCTAGAACAAGTACAAGGATTAACTGCCAACACTTAAGAACAAGTTTGTGGTCCACCAATCAAAAATCTATAACAGAGCATGTCATTTACGAATGTCAGAGGAGTTTCACATATTCAGAAAAAAACATATTTTATCTACCTTTTATATCATAAACATGTAACAGAAATTTTTATTTTGTAACAATTTTGGGATACAACAAGCTAAATAAGGCAAAGAATGTAGGTCACAGACAGTAAACTTTGAGTAAAAAATGCAATTCATTAAGCCCATGAGAACGCTCACTAATAAAAAACCTCGGAAGTCTTCATTCGAAAAGCATTTCAAATGCCATTATGAACAAAATAAAAAATAAAAAAAAATAAAAAAAAATAAAAAATAAAAACTTTCTTCTAAAGAACATATCAGGTGCTTCTCCAAAAAGAGCACAGCATCGCGAAAAACACTTTGGCATATTTCAACCAAACATAATAAGACATAAAAAGCAGTGTTCTAAAATGCGCTAGGCGCTAGTCGGGCGGCGACCTAGCGCCTAGAGCGCCTAGTCGGGGCCTAGGTGGCGGCCTAGTCCATTAATCGGAAATTGAGAATTCTTATAATTAGGTTTAAGATTTGGTACGATTTAGAGAAATCAATCATAGATAAATGTTATTTGAGTAATGACTAATATTTATAAACTGTCAATTTGATGAGAATTAACAAAAATAGAAAAAAGATTAGATTTTTGAAATTACGGTTTATGTTCTAAATTGGTTTTTTTTTTTCCAAATTGATGAGTTAGAGAGTTAATTTTGTAAAATTAAGGTTAGGGTCAGGATTGGGGTATGAAATTTTGCCGGAAAAACAATTAATTTTGAATTCTGCGTCGGTCAACGGAGGTTGACCGATGACTTTGAGATGAGCGCCTGGCCCCAACGATTTGAGGCCAGGCGGGGCGGCCATAGGCTGCCAAACCGGAGTTTTAGAACACTGATAAAAAGAAGTGCTTTTGGTTTTTTAAACTCACCCTAAATCACATAACATTAATTACAGAACAGACTCAAACTTTCAAACCAAAAATAGTTTCACCAGAGACCACACTGACCTTCTCAAGCTTGTTCTTAATTCTCTCCTCCACATTGGCAAACTTCTTCTTCTTTCCTTTGACATTAAGCCGACGTGGGTCCCTCTTATTAGCAGCTTTTCTCTTCTGCTTCTGTCGCTTCTTTTGCAACTTGAACCTCTTTTTTGTTTGCCACTTCTCCTTCTTCGGAGGGTCAACTTCACGCGTTTCAAACTTTGGTTTTCCTTCGGAAATCACCAGGCTCACTGTTCCATGACTCGCATTTCTCAATACCCATGAAGGGTTTATCGGTTTTAGTGGACCTAAGTGACTATGTGGACACAATAATGATTCCGGAGCTTTTAAAATCGACCTGATAAACACAAGAAATCACAGTGCACAGATGAAATCAGTAATACTATATGAACAATTTCTATACAAATTCTTCTAGGGTAAATTGCTCCCACATGAAATTAGTAAATAGGGGTAGTAATATAATAATGGCAAGTTGAGTGTATATAAGAGTCTGTAAGCATAACAATTACACAAACACAAAGCAAGCATACAACATCCATTATCCAAACAAATTTTGCAAAACCCAAAAACAATATTAATTAAGAACACATAAATATATGAAAAAAATGAGAGAACTTAAGTACTAAAATGGACCCAAAAAAAAAAAAAAGAATTTTTGGGACGGATGGATATAGCTGAATCTAAACAAAGAAAAATCCTAAGAAACTTATTTATATATCCATGCATAGGATCAAATTTAAATGAAAATTAAGAGCGAGAGAGTACCTGAGAGAGAATAATTTGTTGAGACGGGAAGTTTTACGAAGATTACATAATAACACCTTTGCCATTCCAGTAACTGTGTTTCAAGAGTGGAGAGAACATCAAAATCCTTAAACCCAGTTAGGCATTATTACTCCGGTCGCCAATGTTTTCGGCCCGAATAGCAAAGGGCAAATGAGGCAATATAATCGTAAGTGAATTGGGTCATTAACGTTGCAGTCCCTGTTTTTTGAAAATCATGTCACATACTACTTGTTTCGTTTGTTTTACATTTAGCTCCATTGACCAAATTGACTTTAATATTAGAAAGACGTCGTCTTCTCTTGAATTTCTGTTTAACCACAGCATACGTATTGACAACAAAATCTGGTAGGGCAGTTAGTATTTGTAGGTGGGGAGATCGGACCTTTATTTCTTACCGTGATTGAAAAGATAGGATAAACGATCGTCTTTCAATCGACGTTAGATCATTTAGGAGTCACGTTTTCGATTAGAATAAGTCACTATCATGTCTAACTCTAAATCGATGGGATTATGCGTTTGGTTGATTAATCACCCAAGTTCAAGATCCGATGAGCCACCTAGTGTTTTTTTTTTTTTTTTATTTTTTTTTTTTTTGAAAACAACATTGTAGTGTCTGTTGATGGTATAAAAGGCTCTATGACAGCTAAGCAGCACGACATGGGTAAAAGGGGCAATTCACATCTTAGTCGAAATCATTAAATTCCGACCCAACCACATGAATAAGAGACCGATCATCTGACGATGGGCGACCGACCACTTAGGACCATGTCACCGGGCACTATCAGTTCGGCAACAGCATCCTCAGCTTAGAAGCCCATGATAACCGACCATGTCTAGACCGACCAGATAGCGAAGCATGCCCAGAAGACAAGACATCCTATTTCTACCGGGAAAAGGGACAAAAATTATCCTATTTTCACGCGGAAACTGATAAATCAGTGTCCTGATAGGATAAACAAAGAGGAGACAGTTGCGGATTAGGAATCTTCATAGGAAAAGGAGATTGTTTCAACGGGAAATCCTTATGCTAGAAAGAATCTGATTTCTCTGTTATTATAAATAGGAGGATAGAGTATGCATAAGGGATATCAGAATCATTACCATAAGACTTGTAAAAAACAAGAAGCAGAGCTGAGAAGCGTGTTTGAGTAATAAAAGTATCATCCTTTTTGTGCCCGTGGACGTAGGTCGGACCAAGATCCACCGAACCACGTTAAAACTCCTCGTTAATTGGTGCGTTTATCTGTCTTTTTGCTAAATTTGCTTTTGGTCCCCCATAACCAAACAAATTCATTATTGAGGGAGGATTGTCTCGGGAGTAATATTCTCATATTGCCCTGAGACCAAAATCAGCCGTCAACAGTTGGCGCCGTCTGTGGGGAGTCGCAACAAAAAGCAATTCGTGAGAAAGACAATGGCAGAAGGCGGAAATCATCAATCTTCGGGGAGTCCAGCAACAGACTGGATGAAAAAGATGGAAGAAAGCATGAAATCCATGATGGATCGGCTGGAGAGAATGGAGGAAACGAACAACGAAAGACCCGAAGTAGGAACCAGTCGAAGAAGAGGTGAAAAAACAGAAGGGAAAAGGGTGGTAGATACAAGTGAAGACAATGGACCCATGAGGAGGGGCCCCTACGGGATAAAATCTGTAGTTGTAGAAAAAGATTCACAAACAGAGGACGCATGTGAAGAAGAAGAAGAAGGAAGACCATCACCGGATCCCTCATATGACAGTCTCCGCGACTCCAGAAGAGAGGACATGGAGTATAGCGAAAATGTGCGGGGAATTCCAAGGCATGAGGAACGCCGCACCCGGGGCAATGGACGCACAGAGGGACACCGGGGACGACATGGCGGCACAAGCAATGAAATAAAGTCTTGGTTAAAAAAGGAGATGACCAAGTGGGGGGTAGGCCTCAAGACTGATGCAGGGGATGTCCGGGATGGTGAGGAGGAATATCCCCTCACGGAAGAAATAAAGTCGGCAAAATTCCCAAGGCGATTCAACATGCCGACCATGACACCTTAAAAAGGCCACTCTGACCCGAAATCCCATATCGAAAGCTTTGTACTGTTGATGGAAGTCCAGGGAGTGATAGGAGATGCCATCTGCAAAGTGTTCCCCCTAATTTTGGGTGGACCCCCGCCATCCTATGGTACAGAAGTCTGGCCCCGGGGAGCATCGTAAGCTTCACACAGCTTAAAAGGTCATTCGTTCGACACTTTAAAGGGGTCTGCGTCCCCAAAAAGACGATTGGAGAATTGAGGCTTATGAAGCAAGGAGATGACGAGCCCCTAAAAAATTTCATCGAGAGGTACCACAATATGGTACTCGAGGTCGGAGGATACGAGTCCCAAGAGGCCCTGGAAAGCTTAAAGGGAGCCTTAAAGATCGGAAAACTATGGATTCACCTAAGAATCTAAGACACACACCAGATTACGCTACCGCTCTGGAGGTAGCCCGTAAATTCGTCCTGTTAGAAAGTGAAGAAAAGATCTCCCGAAGGGGGACAACCATTAGAGAAAAGACGACAAGAGCAGAGGCCCCCCGCCGGCTGGATAGGGAGTTTAAAAAACTCACCCCAAGACACGAAGAATTCAAACCAATGCCTAGAAGGGGCCAGGAAAGAAGGGTCCCAACCCAAGTAAACCACGTGATCCGAGAAGAAACACATATTCCCCTAAGCAAGCCACCGGGGCAAATCATCATGGAGATACAGGGAAAATTCCTCTAATAGAACCCGACCTCAGAAGATTCCCCCTGATAAGAGAAACAAGAAGTCTTATTGCATACATCATAATATAAAGGGACATACAACAGACGAGTGCAAGGATTTGAGGGAACAGATGGAAGACCTAGCCCGGAATGGGTAATTAAATGGTTATATCGACCACGAAACAATGACGGCCAGACAGAGGGCACGAAGCCGACAAATAAACATCATCACATGGGGAAGAACACTGGCCGGAGACTCTAACCGGTCAAGGAAAAACTATAGCCGAACTCAAGGGGCAGAGGTGCTAGAAACAGAAAGATCCCCAACACACGAGGAAGTCGGTCGGTGCCCATAATGTTCACCGACGAGGATGCACGGGGGGTGAGTTTCCCCCATGACGATGCGCTAATAATCAAAGCTACAATCAGCGGCACAGAGGTAGATAGAATACTGGTAGATCCCGGAAGCACGGTAGACATAATCTCCAAAGAAGCTTTAGAAAGCCTGAGAGTGAAGTACGTAACCCTAACTAATGACGACACCCCCTGTACAGTTTTGGAGGCTCAACGGTCATCCCGCTGGGGAGAATACAACTGGCAACAACCATCGGAACTCACCCCAGGACCCTGACAGTTATGGTAAACTTCACCGTGGTGGACTGCCTGAATAGTTACCAAGTCATTGTCGGGCGACCTTTTATGATGAAAACAAAGGTTGCGATGTCCTGTTATTACTTAAAACTGAAATTCCCCACCCGGGAAGGGATCAGAATCATATGCGGAAATCAGAAGATAGCCCGCAGTTGTTTCGCCACTCTCTCACGAGAAACCCTCTGCATCGAAGAAAGCACCAGGAATAGGCAGATGGGGGAAGACGAGGAAACCCAAGGAAGGACCCAGGTCCTCGCCCTGATAAAGTTGCCCGGCTAGGAACAGCTGGAGAGTTAGAAGAAATAAGACTGTTCGGACCCAAAAAAGTATAAAGTTAGGGGGGAACTTAGAAGAAACCCTAAAAGAGGGCCTGCTAGAATGTCTACGGGAATACCCCGACATTTTCGCGTGGGGACACAATGACATGCCCGGGATTGACCCAAAGTTCATCAGTCACCACTTAGTAGTAAACCCGTCACTCAAACCGGTCAAACAGAAGAGAAGAATCTTTAATCAAGAATGGTGCAGAGCGGTGGCATCCGAAGTGGAAAAATTGTTAAAAGCCGGCTTCATCAGAGAAGTAAAGTACCCCGAGTGGGTGTCCAACGTAGTATTGGTGAAGAAATCCAATGGAAAATGGAGGATGTGCGTAGATTTCACCGACCTTAATATACCATGTCCAAAAGACAGCTTTCCAATACCGAATGTGGATCAACTGGTAGACGCAACAGCCTTCCAAGGACTACTAAGCTTCATGGATGCCTTCTCAGGGTACAATCAGGTCAGGATGCATCATGCAGACGAGGAGAAAACCACTCTTATCACCGATCAATGACTGTACTGCTACAAAGTAATACCCTTCGGACTGAAGAACACAGGGGTAACTTTTCAAAGGTTGGTAAACAAAATTTTCAAACCACTCATCGGCACTTCAATGTTGGTATATGTGGACGACATGATAACAATGTCAAGAGACCAAGAGGTCACGTAACTGACCTAAAGAAAACATTCGAATTGCTGAGAAAACACAATTTAAAACTCAATCCAGAGAAGTGTGAATTCAGAGTGGCCTCAGGAAAATTTCTAGGCTACATGGTGAGTTCCCGAGGCATAGAAGCCAACCCCCAGAAGATACAAGTCGTGCTGGATTTAAAATCCCCCAGAATAATTAAAGAGGTGCAAGGTCTAACAGGCAGGGTCGCCGCGCTCAACCGATTCATCTCTCGGGCGACCGACAAATGCCACCCCTTCTTCAAAGTCATCAAGAAGGCCCAAAAGGGGATCGACTGGGCGTCGGAATGCGAGGAGGCCTTCCAGCAGCTAAAACAATATCTAGCACAACCCCCACTCCTGGCTAAACCTAGCACAGCCCCACTCCTGGCTAAACCTCTCCCAGGAGAGACATTATACTTGTACTTGGCTGTTTCAAAACAAGCAGTGAGTTCGGTACTGGTGCAAGAGGCCGACCAGATTCAGAGACCAGTATACTATGTCAGCAAAGCTCTATTGGATGCAGAGACCCGGTATCCCGTGCATGAACTAGTCGCCCTATCCTTGATCACTGCAGCACGGAAATTACGACCTTACTTCTAGGCACACCCTATCGGAGTTTACACCAATTACCCCATGCGACAGATCTTGCAAAAACCAGAAGCCTCGGGAAAGCTAATGAAATGGTCGGTGGAGCTAAGCGAGCACGACATTTCCTACCTCCCAAGGGTAGCAATAAGAGGGCAGGCCTTGTCAGATTTTGTTGCGGAACTCGCGGAACCCCAAATATTGACTACGGAGGTGAGCAAATGGGAAATGTCAGTAGACGGGTCTGCTAGCTCACAGGGCAATGGGGCAGGAATCGCATTGAAAAACAGTAAAGGAGAAGAAGTGTTGTTTGCCTTAAAATTTGCCTTCAAAGCCACAAATAACGAAGCAGAATACGAAGCAATCTTGGCCGGATTAAGGTTGTGCACGGTGGTGGGAGTCCACGACGTAGTAGTAAGGAGTGACTCTCACTAGCCGTTCAACACTAAAGGGAGAATTTCAGGCAGGGAGCCGACTATGATAGCCTACTTGGCCGATGTAAAAAATTGATGGAGAAAATGGGGAACATACGCTTCGAGCAAATCGAACGAGAAGACAACTGTGAAGCAGACTCCCTGGCCCGGCTCGCATCCTCAATGAAAACAGAGAACCCCAGAATAATCCCTCTCATATGCCTCGAGAAAGAAGCATAGGAGAGCTGGAAGTAGATATACTAGAAAAGGAAGGCAAAAACTCATGGATGCAACCGATTAGGAGATACCTGGAAACAAGGGAAACCCCTAAAGACAAAAGGGAGGCCAAGAAGCTAAAATTCAAGAGCACCAAGTTTTCCCTGATCGAAGGGGTGCTCTACTGGAAAGGCTACACCGTACCCCTCCTGAGATGTCTAGCAGAAAAGGAAGCAGATTATGTGCTCAGGAAAATTCAGGCGGGCATCTGTGGAAGTCACGCCGGAGGAAAATCAATCGCCTTCAAAGCCTTGAGACAAGGGTTTTACTGGCCAACCATGCATCAGGACGGTGTGAGGGTAGCTCAGAAATGCGAAGGTTGTCAGAAAAATGCCAACCTCCATCATCAACCGGCAGAGCAATTAACCACCATGTCCAGCCCCTGGCCATTCATGCAGTGGGGGCTAGATATCATAGGGCCAATGCCAAAAGGGCGAGGGCAGGTGGAGTACACAATCGTAGCCATAGACTACTTCACGAAATGGGTAGAAGTCGAGCCACTATCCACCATCACAGAAAAGAAGGCCACAAAGTTTTTAAAGAAGAATATTATCTGCAGGTTCGGAATTCCCCAAGAAATCATCACTGACAACGGAAAACAGTTCGATAGCAAGGGATTCAGGAAGCTCAGCGAAGACCTCTAGATCGCTTTAAAATTCACCTCGCCAGCCCATCCCAAGTCAAACAGACAGGTTGAAGCGACAAACAAAACCATCAAGGCAAACCTTAAAGCTCGCTCGGATCATGCAAGGGCTTAGGGTCGATGAATTACTAGAAGTACTATGGGCACATCGAACGACCTGCAAAGATTCCACAGGGGAGACACTGACCGGCGTAAACACACGTATAACGCAAGCGCACGTATCGTTCAAGTAGTATAAAATATCGATCCCACGAGGACTTAATTCCTACTGTTGTTTTAATTATTGAATCTATTTATTTACAGGTATCTAATTAAGGGAGAATGATTGCATGATTGATTTGTTTGATTGTGGATTTGCAAAATAAATAAATAAAAAGACAAAAGAAAATAATAAGGAAAATAACAAAAGACACAAAGATCTAGGGTCGTGAATCATTCTAATATCATTTTAAAGATGAAGTGGTTATTTTATGTTTGTGTAATAAATCAGTTTACTAACCTGGAACACTAAATTATGTGTAAGCCTCTGTCGATGGTCAGACACAAATACCCAATTTAACCTAATTGAACCATATGTCTACAGTGACACGTGTCACGCGCTGGTTCGTTGGCTCAGATTCTTATCCGATGACGTGGCACTGTTCATGACGTCATTGCTTACGTCACGCTGAGGATGATTGTCGGCAGTGTCAGATCTCGACACGTGGCACCGGCGCAAAATAGCAAGTCCGTTGAGATGTCGACACGTGGCACGGCGTAAGATAGCAAAGATGATGATTGTCGGCATCGTAGGATGATGACACGTGGCAGCGCAAGTTAGCAAATCTTCTGTGATGGTGACACGTGGCACGGCGCACGTTAGCAAAGTCAAACTTCACACATTCTGACCCGTTGACCCGGCACACTTTAGCAGATCCGGCGCATGCTGGGCGTCGCGGCGCGCAATGTTCCAGCGTCGCGACGCGCAAGAGACGAAAATATTCCTGTTGACGCATTTTTGTTCGGTTTTGCCTCAAATTGCCTCCAGTGCTTTCCAAACTTTATTTATCTGCAAAATAACAACAAAACACATCAAAACGATCACAAGACTCAAGAAACTATACAAAATATAAGGTTAATGAGTGGAAAATAGTGATATAATACCACTCATCACACCCACAAACCTAACATTTGCTAGTCCTCGAGCAAAACATAGAATAACATAAATAAATTAATTAAGCCACTTTCGTAGGGATCACGGTTGCATTTAGCATATGCAACAAGCCTTTAAACCCCTAGGTGTCCCTAGTGGACGAGTTGTAGTCTCGTGAGGGTTTACAGCAATGATACCCACAAACATTTTACAAAAGTAAAAAGGTAGTAAAACTAATGCACACAAAAGCAAAAAGATAAGCGAAAAGAGAATAAGTTAGTGACTAATCAGGTGAAATTTCTACTCCAAGTTACTAGTTGTTTTGTTTCTTTCTAAATTACCGAATAAGTAAATTCTCCGATTATTTTTACCATTCTTCATATACACAGCTAACAAAATATTAAACAACTCATTTTTGCCCACAACAGTCATAAGTGCAGTTGATAAGAGAGTAATATTTTTGTCCTAAAGTTCTATCAGATTTCACACCTTTTGGTAGCAATGGAATAATTTTTCTGATTTTTCTGATTTTTTCTTTGATTTTTTCTCTATTTTTTATTTATATACAATATCTTCTGTCTATGTAGCGAGCTTTGGGTCGGTGACTCCCAAACCAGTTGGCTTTAGGGCACCAGGTGTTAAGACACCCCTACGGACTTAATTACTCGGACTTCAGATATATATATATTTGTAGCATCTTCGATCCATGTAACGAGCTTTGGGCCAGTGACTCCCAAACCAGTTGGTTTTAGGGCACTAGGTGTTAAAACACCCTTACAGACTTAATAACTCGGACCTTAGAATTTTTTTTTTTTTACTCCACTGCTTTTTGAGATGCTTCCTCCAATTAAACTAGAGCACTGAATATTACAAACTTTTCAATTACAGCTCATGTCCGTATGTTACTATGTATGTTGATAATACCTGCCAACTGAGCATATGAAGATCCATTTTAGTCAGTGTTATGAAGAATTTACAAATTAAATAATTTAAAATGAAATAAACAAAAATTAACTTGTTCCGAAATAAATGGTTTGAGATACGTATCAGGAGTAGGAATTCCTTACTCGGCTATCTTTTACCAATTTCACCTTTTTAGTCAAAACAAAAACACAAATAACACAAAATATTTTTGTAATTTTTTTGAAAATTTTTCAATTTTTTTGTATTTTTTGAAAAATTTGGACTAAAAATAAAAACAACACACAAACTAAAAACAAGGTACTAATCAACTAATTCTCTTTCCTTTGATTTTAACGGAATTTTGTTGCATAAATGAAAAATTTTAACGGAAAGTTTTAACACAAAAGTTTTGCACCCCCAAACCTAAATTAAGTATTGTCCCCAATGCGTTCAAAACATAAACAAAAGGTAGGAACAATGGTACCGAGTTTACGCGTCAGTCTCCTCCTCGTCGCTGTCGTCAGATGGTGGGTCTGGGAACTGTGGAACAGTAATGTGCAAATCATTTGCCATTTGTTGCAGTGCATGGCCGATTGCTCTATTATATTGAAGCATATAATCCACACGAGATCCCAAATGACGAACTTCCTGAGTAATAGTGCGAGGCCTTGACGATCTTGGTGGTGGCTGAGGTGGTTGCTGTTGCTGCTGTGTGGAAGAAGATGCTCCAGCTTGAGCTTGTCTCTCTGTTCGGAGTTGCTGTATCAGTCGGGGAGTCAGAGCTGTCATGGGCTGCATAGGTTCTTCTTGCGGGTCAACTGGAACCATACCCAAAGTGCATAAGGAAGTGATCAGGTAAGGGTAATACAGTCCAGCTTGCGATTGGGTAGCAGCCCAAGCAATATTTGAAGAAATAAGCACTCCCACGTCAATGGCTAGTCCCGTCATCAAACAGTACAACAGAACCATCCTCTCTCTGGTGACAAAAGTGATGTGGGTACCCGGAATGAGTGATCTCGTGAGGAAGTGAAACCAAACTCTCGCATCTGGTTTAAGAAACCTGGAGCTCATCTTCATGTATTCCCCACTGCTGCTCATTTCCCAGGTGGCATTGGGGATACATAACTCATCTGTCATCTGCGAAATCTCAATCTCATTCCTCATTGCCGTATAATCATCCACCTCCATCTCCGGGATCCCATAAAATTTATTGATCGTCACCGAGTCAAAGGAAACCTGTCTCCCTCTCACCATAACCTGATAAGCGACATGCTGAGCAGCATTCGCGTAAAATTCTCGGACAACTGTGATGCATGCCGGTTTGGGTTGCTGGCAAAGTTTCTGCCAGTGTCTGTTGGCAATCACTCTGTCTATATCTGGAAATAACCCAGAAGGAATCTCAAAACCTCTCTCAATGATCCCAACCTTCTTTGTCAATCCCCTCTCATAGCGCTGCTCGGCAGCTGCTGAGACAAATTTTGTAGTGTCAAAACTGGGTTCAGCAGATGTTGAAGCTCTGGATCTCTTCGGTGGCATTTTTCTCTCGAAATTTTGGCAGAACCTCCTTTGTTTTTCCACAAATCCTCAACAACACAAAATACTCAATCACCAAACACTCCAAATATCAATCTGTCTCCACACTTCGCCCCCAATTACTACGAATCAAACTATCAACAATCCAACACTTCGTAATCCAATCCACAGTCAACCAATTCACCAAATTCAATCCCAATTACCAAATCAAAATTTTTTATCAAATTATTACCGTAATTTCAGTTTTGATTTTGGCAGTGGTGGTACTCTCGGCAGTGAAGATTCGGTGGCTGTGATGGTGGTTCACGGTTTCTGGTGTGTTGGTTGTTGAGTCACGGCTCTGGTGCGAGGTGGCTAGTTTCGGCCAGATGGTGGTACTCAGAACCGGCGATGAAGGTCTCGGCAAGGATGAAGATGGTGTTGATCTCTGCGATGGCTCACGGTGGGGATGGATCTTGGTCGAAGGTTGGAAGCTCGGCCATGGGTCTCGGCCTGGTGTGTTGGGTTTCGTCGGATCTGTGGTTGGTAGTGGTAGTCGAAACGGCGATGGTTGTCTCGGCTGGTGGATCTCTCGGTGATGGTGGCTTGACACGGCTTAGTTTCGGTTTTTTCTTGGCTCGGCGAAGGTTGCGGGGTGTGGTCAGTTTGGATCTCGGTTTGATGGGGGGGTGAGTCTCGGTTTTGGTTTTTGGGGTGAGGGGTTGCGGTTTGGGCGATGAGAGGGATTGGCAGTGGCGGGTTTGGGCGATGAGGGCTTGGTAGTGGCGGGTTCGGCGAAGCTTGTGGTGTTGTGTTGCTCGGATTGTGACTTGGCCGAATGAGTGGCTGGATCTCGGTCTAAGGATCAGCGACTGGTGGTCTCGGCTCTGTTGGTTCTCGGTGGCTGCTCACGGTGTGGATCTCGGTTGGAGGTGGTGGTGGTTCTCGGCTCTTGCGGTTTCGGTGATGGTGGAGATTTGAGAGAAAATGGTGAGTCTCGGTGGTTTCGGCTTGTGGCGAAGGTGATGGTCAACAATGGAGGTTCACGATGAGGGTTCGGCTAGGGTCATTGGTGGCTCGTACAGGTGCGGCGAATGGTGGTGTTTGAAGAAGAAGAGGAAGTAGAAGTAGAAATGAGATCTGCAGCGCCTCTTCTTATGTCTCTGATTTCGAGTCAGCGTCGCGACGCTGAAAATGGCCTAGCGTCGCGACACTCGGTTCTTTAGGGTTAGGGTTTTGACTCGGGATTTTTTATTTTTATTTTTTTTTGGCAAAGCCATGTCTAGCGACGGATAAATCCTTAGAGACGCGTCTCAAAAGATATCTCCTTACTTGGCCGTCTCCTGGATCAACTTTGTATCTTCGTGATTTTGTCAAATGTTTATTTTGAAAATCCCGCTTGCACTGGCCTGCTTTGTTCAGATAAATTCCGTTTTTATTTTTCCTGCAAAACTAACACACAAAATTAAAAAGTTCACACAAAATATGAAAAATAAATTACAACAAATTGCATGGGTTGCCTCCCTGCTAGCGCTAAATTTTTCATCTTCAGCCAGACGTGACTGAAATCCATCTGTCAAGGAGGTTTCAATGTCGTTTTGGATGTCCGATTAAAAACAATCCCGTGAGCATTGCTTTTGAAGGGTCTCTTCCAACGGTAAAGTGGCAAAAAATATTTTGTCTTATTCAGTGTTTGTGCCACCTTTTTAATCTTTGTTGCTCCAGTGGTTCCTGCAAAGAAATAAAGAAAATCAGGAGGTCCGTATGGTGCTTGACTTGGAATGGAAGCTCAATTCTGTCAAGTTTCTGGTTGATATCTTTGATTTGTACTCTCCCAAAACAGTGATATTTTTCCTGAATGCTCTGAATCTTTAATAAGGTCAGACATTTGCTCTTCCATTTGCTCTGTTTCTTGCTCCACCTTTTCTTCACAGATGTATTTGAAAATTTCTGTATTCAGCTCTTCATCTGTCATCTATGAAATACATGTTTCAAAATTGTCTACATGAGGATGAAAAGAAATGTCAGATTTTAGGTATTCATCCTCTGATCTGGGTGAAATGATTTGTTCAGGTAGATCTTCTCCAAACATTATTGCAAAACAATCTCCAAGATCTTCATTTTGAGGATACAGAATTCCATCCTCATTTGTTGGTGCAGTTGGTACAAATAGATCAGCTTTATCCTCGTCAGAATCTGAATAATAAAAATCAAATCGAGACTTTGTCGGCTCGGGTTCCTGAACTGATACCTCTGGTTGTTTATACTGCTCAGCCTCCTCCTCTGTTGAAGTGTCATTGTGAAATGATTGGTAATTGAAGGCTTTATCAGTGTCATCTGAAACTGATTCTTGAGGTATGTAATTCTGGTTTTCTGTGAATTGTCTGATCTGATCTGTCATTATCTGTATGGATTCTGCATTACTCTGAACTTGTGCATCAAATCGAGCTGTCTGTTCTTTGAACATGTGAATCAATTGATCTTCCTCTGATGGTTCTGGTTGTTGATGAAAATCATAGGTGGATGGTGGATAAGATGGAAAATGTGGCTCTGTGAAATGTGATGGCTCTTTATAGCATGATTGTCTCCAGAAATTCTCCCACTCTGATTGATATATACATTGATCGCTCGGGTAGTTACTATCATAAATCACACATCTTCCCATTTCGTTCTGTTGAGCAAGTGTAGCATTGCTTGGTTCTGGCATCC
The DNA here is from genome assembly GCA_019454045.1 of Zanthoxylum bungeanum. Lineage (NCBI taxonomy): Eukaryota > Viridiplantae > Streptophyta > Magnoliopsida > Sapindales > Rutaceae > Zanthoxylum > Zanthoxylum bungeanum. The sequence goes on from SKCR01023626.1 coordinate 80,505, forward strand.
AGTGTTAATCATTGGGCTGTTCAACATGCCACAGAAAACCGGTCTGTTGTTCCCAGTTGCGGGGTGTATCTTCTTGTAAAGCTCGTAATCTCTCAATCTCCCAATAGTATTCCATTTTTCAATCACCTGAAAAAGAAAGAAATAAAAATTTCAGATAAAAATAAAGAAAATTAGATACAAGTAAATTGGATAGCTTCAAAATTAACAACTCAAGAAAAATAAGTCCCCGGCAACGGCGCCAAAAACTTGACCGGCGTAAACACACACGTATAACGCAAGCGCACGTATCGTTCAAGTAGTATAAAAATATCGATCCCACAAGGACTTAATTCCTACCGTTGTTATTAATTATTGAATCTATTTATTTACAGGTATCTAATTAAGGGAGAATGATTGCATGATTGATTTGTTTGATTGTGGATTTGCAAAATAAATAAATAAAAAGACAAAAGAAAATAATAAGGAAAATAACAAAAGACACAAAGATCTAGGGTCGTGAATCATTCTAATATCATTTTAAAGATGAAGTGGTTATTTTATGTTTGTGTAATAAATCATTTACTAACCTGGAACACTAATTATGTGTAAGCCTCTGTCGATGGTCAGACACAAATACCCAATTTAACCTAATTGAACCATATGTCTATGTCAACCAAATTATCTGGATTCATTAAGTTCAAGTTCCAATTATGGCTACCCCCTCCCGACAGGTATATTCCTATCCTGTAAGGAAATCTATTAAAGGGTTATCTATCCTCAAGGAAGATCGTGGGCTATTAGTGTAAGGCTGAAACCTAAAATCCCTATGTCTAGTTCATTTTAGATTTACTACATCAATCTTATTGGTGATCAGACAACAAGAAGCATTAAGCTTAAGACTTAATAAATAAAACTTTAAATTACCCAAACTATAAAATAATCCCTTATAAACCAGTGATATTAAAATTCATCACAACCCGAGATTACTTAACACATAACTAGGACTAGTAAAAACTTAAAAGTAAAAGACATAAACTAAAATAAAATAAAATGCTAAAGTAAAAGGAATTACTTCTACTAAATACTATTTAGATATCTCCCTTAATATAATATATTAACTTCAAATTAAGTTTAACCAGCCATAAAGGCGGAACCAAAATAACCAGCCATAAAGGCGGAACCAAAATAACCAGCCATAAAGGCGGAATTAAAATTTAATTACCAACCGACCAATCTGGCGGTATCCTTTTTAAGTCAATATTTTAAATATTGAATATATTATTTTTAAGGGAGATTAATCTAAATAGTAACAGTAAAAGAATTACCTTTTACCCTAGCTGGAGAAATTACCTCCTCATGGTAAATAGTAAAGAACTGTAAAAGTAAAAGGTAAAAATAAATTACTACTACTATTCAAAAGTAAAATTATTATTACTACAGAACGTAATTAAAATTATTTACAAAAAAAAGTAAAAATAAAAATAAACTTAGAGAGAGAAACTCTCTCTTTTGGAAGAATTCAAGAGAGAGGAAGGTACAACAATTCTGAAATCTCGAGCTCAATTTATAGGCGCAGATAGGGGTCCAGCGTCGCGACGCCAAAGGGTTCCGCGTCGCGACGCCAGCTACAGTGACACGTGTCACGCGCTGGTTCGTTGGCTCAGATTCTTATCCGATGACGTGGCACTGTTCATGACATCATTGCTTACGTCACGCTGAGGATGATTGTCGGCAGCGTCAGATCTCGACACATGGCACCGGCGCAAAATAGCAAGTCTGTTGAGATGTCGACACGTGGCACGGCGTAAGATAGCAAAGATGATGATTGTCGGCATCGTAGGATGATGACACGTGGCAGCGTAAGTTAGTAAATCTTCTGTGATGGTGACACGTGGCACGGCGCACGTTAGCAAAGTCAAACTTCACAAATTCTGACCCGTTGACCCGGCGCACTTTACCAGATCCGGCGCATGCTGGGCGTCGCGGCGCACAATGTTACAGCGTCGTGACGCGCAAGAGACGAAAATATTCATGTTGACGCATTTTTGTCCGGTTTTGCCTCAAATTGCCTCCAGTGCTTTCCAAACTTTATTTATCTGCAAAATAACAACAAAACACATCAAAACGATCACAAGACTCAAGAAACTATACAAAATATAAGGTTAAATGAGTGGGAAATAGTGATATAAATACCACTCATCAGACACCGTTTTCCCTGTCATACGGATGTGAGGCTGTCATTCTAGCAGAAATTGGGGTAGTAACCCACAGGGTCCGCCACTTTGGGAACGAGCAGAATGAAGAACTTATCAAGAACCACCTCGACCTAATCGAGGAAAGGAGAGAAAAATCAGCTATGAAAACAGCAGTCTACCAATAAAGAATGGCCCGCTTCTACAACAGAAGAGTTCGAACATGCTCCTTCCTCCCATGCGACTTAGTATTAAGAAAAATCACCCTAAACACCCGAAGACCAGAGGAGGGCTCATTAGGTGCCAAATGGGAAGGGCCCTACAAAATCACAGAGGTAGTAAGGCTAGGGGCCTACATCTTAGAACAGCTGAACGACACAAGATTAAAGAAACCATGGAACGCCGAGATGCTGAGAAAATACTTTCAGTAAATTCTCCCTTCCTTTTTCTTTTTTTCTTTTGCAGCAACCCGATAAGGGATAGAAATTCAATACAAAGACTCTCTCAAAATGACCCGCAGAGAGTTGTAAGAAGGGCAGTATGTCCCCAAATATAAATAAAACTCTCTTTTCCAAAAGTTTAGCCCACTCCTATAAAAAAAAAAATTCAAAAGCTCCGGGGACATACTGAATACAACGATCCAGGGTCAAAAGCACAAAACCCACAACTACCCGACCACATCTACTACCGCAAAGAAGCACAAGCCACACCAGAATCAGTCGATTCCATATAAGCATTAAACAGCGGTGACGAATGTAAATCAGAGTATGGATCCATGAGAAGCATAGCACAAGGATGGATGATACCCCCGTGGCGTTTTCTTACTCCCGTGTTACCGATCATAAAGAGAAATATGCCCTTAATGTTTCGAACACCCTTCGATCCTCACATGCTCGTGGCACGTTTCAAAAGACAGTTGGCACCAAGGCCACATCATTATTCGGCTCGGGTCTAGATCTTGTTCCGCCGAGGCCACTGCGATAATCGGCTCGGGGCTAGATCTTGTTCCGCCGAGGCCACTTGACTATTCGGCTCGGGGTCGGGTTACGTCCCACCGAGTCATGCTTAATTATCTGGGGACGGAACATTCCCCCAGAACCAAATGTCTCTCAAGCTCGGGGTCCTCAGAATATTCAGGGATATATTCAATGCATAGGATCCGTGAGAAGCATAGCACGGGGAGGGATGATACCCCCATGGCGATTGCTTGCTCCAGTGTTACCGAGCATAAGGAGAGATATGCCCTTAATGTGTCGAACGCTCTTTGATCCTCACTTACCCGATGTAATGGATCTGTGGGAAAGCATAGCACGGGGAGTGATGATGCCCCCGTGACGATTGCTAGCTCTAGTGATATCGGACCTAAGGAAGGAGTGCCCTTAGTATCCCGAACACTCTTTGATCCATTCATCATTTGGATCCAAGAGAGGCGCATCACGGGGATGCGTTGGGCCCCTGTGGTGTGTGCCTGCTCTAGCATGGTAAGGAGGAGACCCCATACAAATCCTGGTTCGCCGGGACACTGAATTGAAAGATTCAGAATTGTGTTTTAGAGACCTCGGGCAGGACGCTGTTTTGAGGCATCCGTATTGTTGTTTATACTTGCGAAACCTTTTATTTTGGGACAAGCGCTAAGTCGCCCCCGCCCTTTAATTTTATTTTTAAAGTTTTGTTTTCGTTTTCCGCTGGTCTGGTAGGGGGACGCCCGTGCCGGACTCAGTAGGGCTTCAAAAGGTTAATTCACTTCCCTTCTGAATAAGTCCCACCTGATTAATCGGCTCGGGGCTGGATTCGTTCCGCCAAGGCCACCTGATTAATCGACTCGGGGCTGGATTCGTTCCGCCGAGGCCATTTGATTAATCGGCTCGGGGCTGGATTCGTTCCGCCGAGGCCACTTAGTTATTCAACTCGGGGTCGGGTTATATCCCGCCGAGTCTACCTCTTGGGACTGGGGACGTAACATTCCCCCAGGTCCAAGTGCCTTTCTCAGCTCGGGGTCAGGGTACATCCCACCGAGTCAGCCCTTCGGACTGGGGACGTAACATTCCCCCAGGTCCAAGTGCCCTTTTTAGCTCGGGGTCGGGTTACGTCCCACCGAGTCTGTCTTTGGACTGGGGACGTAGCATTCCCCCAGGGCCAAGTGTCTATCCCAGCTCGGGATCGAGCTATGTCCCCTCAATACATGAGCTCATCCCACTAAGAAACGTCCTCAGAACAAGCTAGTAGAACCCAAGGGAAAACACATAGAATGAAGAGAAAAGTACAAAGAGAAGGAAATATATTAATATACATATTGCATCCCAAACAAAGAAAAAAATGTATCACAAGAAAAGAAAAGAATGTCAAGATTACAAGGGCCCCATTCGAGTTACCCCCTTGTCAATCAACCCGCGCAAGGGCAGACAGCTCTCCTTCAGCAGGACCGGACGACGAACGACTCGGCTCGACCTCAGGACAAGGTACATCAGCTTCCACATCGGCAAACGAAGAGGCCTCGACAGGTATAGTATCATAGGTCGGAGGAACATCAGGTCGGACCTCTCCAGCAGGAAAAACCTCAGGCCCGATCTCTCATATGGCATGGGAATTAGGTCGATCTTCTTGAGGAGCTGAGAAGACCGGGGCAATCGAAATTGGGTCGGGATCCATCACCTCATCGGGAGAAGGGGGAGCCACTTCTGAAACTCCTTCTCAGATATTTCCCCTTTACAGAAACGGATAGCTGCATGGATTGGCCCCATATCCAGGTCGGGCAGTACCGTTGGTATAATCTCAGCACAGTCACCAACCCCCTCAAGACGGATTGCATCCCTCTCAGCCTCCAACTCAGCCTCTTTCCTCTTAAGCTCATCACGGACCCGAGCCAATTCTTCATCCTTGGCCCGCACTTTAGATTGTTCACTGCACACCTCCACCTGTAAGATCCTAATCTCGGCCTGAGGAGCTTTCAAATCCTCTTTAGCAGCATCGGCATTTTTCCTCTCCAAAGAAGCAACGGCCCTAAGAGTTTTGTTTGTACTGGTGGCCTCGGCCGCGGCTATCTCATGATTCTTTATCGTCTCCTCCGCATCAGCCAGTCTGGCCTCCACTTCCGTGAGACGGTTTTGGAGCCTCTAGGCTTGGCCGCCCTCGGACAAAAGGCTCAAAAAAAGGTATTTATTCTTGGCCGTAAGGTAGTTGGCCTACCAAGAAGAAACAAAAAGAATCAGAAAACAAACTAAGTCAGGAGGACACAGCAAGAATGAGGGAAAATAACACAACCTTAGCCATCTGAGAACACAGCTCCGCAACCACCTCCTCGGGGGAAAGGTCCTCGTACCTCGGAATCTTCTTTAGAGGTACGGCATCGGCCAGCTCATTGAAAGCCGGTACCAAATGAGAAGTAGCTTCCCTAATATTCTTCCTGAGGTCGTCAACCCCAATGACCACATAACCTTTCTGCTTCTTAAAAGTACCCCCCGACGACCTCCTCTCATGCCGAGCAGGAGTCTCCTTATTCTGAACCCGCTCCTCCTCCAACTCCCGACTCAGTATCGGGTCCACAGCACCAAATGGGCGCTTCCTCATTCTAGAAGACCTTGGAGGACTACCAGGGCGGGCAGCACCCGTCGAAGGCACCCCAGAAGGCGAAGACAGACCCTGAGAGCTCGGACGCTCCACCTCTTCGGCCACCTTTTCAGCCTCAGAAGTTTCAGGCTATTTCCGAGAAGTACCAGCTCCACCTGGGCTAGTTTTCTTTGCAGCATCGGTCAACCGATCAAGGTATTTTGGTCTCTTCGACATGCCTGCAAGAGCAAACACAAAAGAAGGGTTCAAGACCTTAGCATACAAAAAAAAAAGAAAAGAAAGAGAGACAACATCAAACATGCTAAATAAACGTGGGAGTTGGCTAGAAGATCAACATGAATCTACCTATCTGACCCAAGAACTTGGGAGGAACGGCCCGAACAAGTCCCGATTCAAAAAATGTCGTATCATTTACCAACCCCCTCCAATGGGCGGCATATCGCCGAGCCCAGAATACCCGCTTCCGGACCTGGCGGGAGACCTTGGGATCATCCCTCCAACATGCTAGGAGGAATAAAGAAAAAAGGGTGAGAATCCAAACATAAAAATAAGGGCATGAAAACTAAAGGTTAAACTCCTGACCTCCCGCTCTGAAGATGACCGGGCCAAGGTCTCCTCTTCATACGATCTCAGGACCCGTCCCCATCTTCAGTGGCCCAGAACCAAAGATCTTTGAAATTCTTGTTGGAGTCATGGAGTTTTTGGACAACGTTTGACGAACTGTCATAAGCAGAAAGTAGTAGTACCAACCGTAGTGAGCCTTTGGGTTGGCCTTCAACCGATATAACCTCTTCACTTCTTCAAAAGAAGGCTCGCCAAGCCCCGCCCGATGCCAAGCTACATACAACCGGCCAAAATCCTCCAACTGTTTAGACTCAGTTGACAAAGAGCAATCTCCATCTCGGCCAACATCCAGGCGAAGTAGGGTTGAATTGGCAGCTGGAGCCCGCACTCGAAGAACGCTGTAAGAAGGGCCACGGAACCATCATCGGGCTGACTGGAACGATCACATGGGAGAGGGACCTCAAGAGAAATATCTATCGGGCTGTCATATCATTGCCGAAGCAGAGCTAGATCATCCTCAATTATCTGAGAGGGCCGATCCATGTCCAGAGCGGAACTGTCAAAGTCACCGGGCTCCAGATCCTTCCGAGGAACCCTCTGATGGTAAGTATCTTGTTCGATTTCAGAAGGGGTGGGGGTAGTGTCGAGGTCTTCCACGCTAGGTGCTCCCGAGCCCGAGGAAAGCTCTTCAGCAATGGGGGTCAAGGCTTTAGCAAGGTTTTCAGGGGAAGAACTGTCGTCAGACATCCTTGGCATCCGAAAAATAAAAGGGGAAGGTCAGTCTACAACCATATTCTTGAAAAACGACCAAGGGTTCGCAAGCTATCCTAAGTTTCCAGGAAAAACTAAATCTATGAAGTTCTAAGTGCCCTAGCAACATCCGACAAAAACCATGAAATCTACAACGAAAAGCACAACAAAGCAAGAAAAAATGGAAGAGGAAGAAGGTCGTTCGGGAAACTTACTTGATCTCTGCTCGGAGAGCGGTGAGTGCGTTGAGAAGCTTTGAGTAAAACTGAATCAGATGCTTCGTAGCTAAAGGGAAGAAGAGTTTTCGAAGTTGATAGGATTTTGCCAAACAGATGCAAGAATATCGGTTCACCTTCTCATTACAACGTCGGAATAATTCTAACCGTCGGATCGTAATAGAGTCTCGGATGTACGCCAGATGTTGACTTCAGGAACGAATCCAAAAAGACGAAGGAACGGGTGAGATCGAATATATTCAGATGCTAGCAGTGGACGGTTGATCTTGTTCACTTTTGGCGGGAAACAAACAGATGCTCGACAAGTGCAAGTTGGGGGTAAAACCCTAAAAAATGATTTGATGGGCATTTATAGCAGATGTGACGACTGCGCGTCTCGGGAAAGAAGTGCCCGAAAAGGCGGGGAAAGGTTTTGTTTTGACACGGGAAAGGAGTCGAAGCCGAGCACTACATTCTGAACCGAGGATATGAAGATAGAAACATAGGATTTAGTTAATGGCGAAGGCAATTTCTCTGTGATTTCTGGAGCGACCACCAGCAAGGCGATCAGTACACCATCTTTATATAGTTCCCGGCACCAAACTTGCATACTCGTTGGAACCGAGAACTAGGGGACAGATGTTGATGGTATAAAAAAGCTCTATGACAGCTAAGCAGCACGACATGGGTAAAAGGGGTAATTCCCATCTTGGTCGAAATCATTAAATGCCGACCCAACTACATGAATAAGAGACCGATCATCTGACGATGGGTGACCGACCACTTAGGACCATGTGACCGGGCACTATCAGTTCGGCAACAACATCCTCAGCTCAGAAGCCCATGATAACCGACCATGTCTAGACCGACCTGATAGCGAAGCATGCCCAGAAGACAAGACATCTTATTTCTACCGGGAAAAGGGACAAAAATTATCCTACTTTCACGCGGAAACTGATAAATCAGTGTCCTGATAGGTTAAACAAAGAGGAGACATTTGCAGATTAGGAATCTTCATAGGAAAAAAGAGATTGTTTCAACGGGAAATCCTTATGCTAGAAAGAATCTGATTTCTCTGTTATTATAAATAGGAGGGTAGAGTATGCATAAGGGACATCAGAATCATTACCATAAGACTTGTAAAAAAAACAAGAAGCAGAGCTGAGAAGCGTGTTTGAGTAATAAAAGTATCATCTTTTTTGTGCCCGTGGACGTAGGTCGGAGCAAGATCCACCGAACCACGTTAAAACTCCTCGTTAATTGGTGCGTTTATCTATCTTTTTGCTAAATTTGCTTTTGGTCTCCTATAACCAAACAAATTCACTATTGAAGGAGGATTGTCTAGGGAGTAATATTCCCATATTGCCCTGAGACCAAAATCAGCCGTCAACAGTGTCATTTAAAGCTACATTAAATATCCATAAATATGTTGTCCTCTTCTTCAACTCTCTCCTAAATTGATCCATAAAAAAATACTTCCCCATCACTCAAACACACATTCTCACCATTCAAAACATCATTTTTGATTCAAAATTGAATAGCCTCAATTATTAAAGCCATAAACTTGAATTTTCAAAAAACCATACATTTCTTCAATCTTATTGATTTTTCATTAAATCGATCATCTCAAAGCGTATTGATTGTCGCAAGTATTAGCGATGCAAGTCTCAGGTTAAGACCAAATACACATACCCTGATACGGATTCTCATAGACACATAGTCATACTACCAATGGGATTCCACGAGGTCTATCCGAAGCGAAGCTTGTTTCCGTACCATCGGCAAACACAACCTTCTATCACACTTGCATAAGTATCAAATACTTAAATATATGAGAACTACGCTGTTATGCTTCCATAACACGCACAAGTGCAATACTAGTCTATTCCGCATTATCGATGTCTAATCTCGATAATACTACGACTAGGGATATTTAATGATTAAACTTTGTGTATTGATATCGTCTCATATCTAATTAATCAGGAACTAATCATAAGGACTTCTATCATTTATATATCCAAGTAAATAAATACAATGAATTATAAAAGGGCAATTTCCTTTGTCACATAGTTAATTTATATAAAACCACAATGTCTTTTACAAATAATGATGTTATGGGTCACAATTGTCCAACAATCTCCCACTTGGCCTATAGCCAATCAGTCAAAGCATCTAACACCTGAACTATGTACATGTCGCTCAAAATTTTTGCTGAGGAATAACTTTCGTCAGCGGATCTGCAATGTTGTCATCTGATGCGACCTTCTCGATCTTCACATCGCCACGATGTATAATCTCACGAATCAGATGGAAACGTCGAAGAACATGCTTGGATCGTTGATGAGACCGCGGTTCCTTAGCTTGCGTTATAGCCCTGTTATTGTCATAATACAATGGAACGAGCTCAACTGCTAACGGAACTACTCCTAATCTAATTAGGAATTTACGGATCCAAACTGCCTCTTTTGCTACTTCAGCTGTAGCGATATATTCCGCTTCTGTTGTTGAATCGGCAACAGTCTCTTGCTTGGAAGATTTCCAGCTTATTTCTCCATTGTTCAAACAAAAGATGTACCCGGATTGCGACTTACAGTCGTCTTTATCGGTTTGGAAACTTGCATCGGTAAACCCAGTTATCTAAAGTTCTCCATCTTCATAGACTAAGAAAGCAACCCTAGTTCGTCTAAGATACTTAAGGATGTTCTTAACGGTAATTCAGTGACCATTACCTGGATCGGCCTGATAGCGACTACACATGCTCAAAGCATACGAGACATCAGGTCGCGTACATATCATGGCATACATGATCTATCCGACTGCCGAAGCGAACATGATCTGACTCATGTTATCTCTCTCATCTTGAGTTTTAGGACACATGTCCTTAGATAGAGTGACACCATGTGACACTGGCAACACACTCCTCTTAGACTGTTCCATGTTGAATCTCTTCAACACTTTGTCAATATATGTACTCTGGGAGAGTCCAAGCATCTTTCTAGATCTATCCTGGTAGATCTTTATTCCCAGAATAAAGGCTGCTTCTCCCAGATCTTTCATGGAGAATTTTAATGAAATACAAGCTTTCACCGATTGTAGCATGGGAATGTCATTGCCCATAAGCAATACATCATCAATGTAAGGACAATGAATGTCAGTGCGCTCCCACTAACCTTCTTATATACATAAGGATCATCCTTGTTTGAACGAAATCATATTCTTTTACGATCTCATCAAAACGTTGGTTCTAAGAATGCGATGCTTGCTTCAATCCATAAATGGATCGATTTAACTTGAAAACCTGTTTGCAGTTTTGGCACGATATAAAACCGTTAATATGTTACATATAAATATCCTCCAAAAGGTTTCCGTTAATGAAAGCGGTTTTGACATCCATCTGCCATATTTCATAATCGAAATATGCAGCAATAGCACGCATTATCCGAATGGATTTAATCATGGCAACATGTGAAAAAGTTTCATCGTAATCGACACAATGTCATTGACGATACCCTTTCGCTACAAGCCTAACTTTGTACGTTTGTATGTTGCCATCCATGTCGGTCTTCTTCTTGAAGACCCAGTTGCAACCAATAGGCTTTACGCCTTCTGGTGTATCAACCAGTGTCCAAACTTGGTTGGTGTACATGGAATCCATTTCGGACTTCATGGCTTCATGCCATAAAGCGGAGTCGATATCTAGTATCGCTTCCTCATACGTAGCCGGTTTGTTATCCTCAATAAGATTAATATCTACATGAGGTGAGATCAGAAACCCATACCTCTCAAGTTATTTTCTGACTCTCTCCGACCTACGCGGTTCTTTTGTATTCGAAGATTATATTACAACCTCATCCCCGATGTGAACTGTTCATGTTCCGTTAAGGTTTCTGTGCCAGAAACATTATCACTACGATTTTCATTGACTTTCCTCCCACTTACCACTGCATTTAAGAATTCCTTTTCGATGAATACCACATGTAGAGCAACAAATACCTTGTTCTCTTATGGGTTGTAGAAGTAATATCCTTTGGTTTTCCTAGAATAACCTACAAATAGACACTTATCCGACTTGGGTTCTAGTTTGGTACCATCCAAACGTTTAACGTATGCCCAGCAACCCCACATCATCAGGAATGAGAAACCCGGTTTCTTTCATGTCCATATTTCATATGGAGTCTGTTGAATAGACTTTGACGGAACCTTATTCAAAATAAGTATTGTACTATTCAATGTATATCCCCAGAAGGAAATATGTAGCTCATTGTGACTCATCATCGACCTTACCATGTCCAACAAAGTTTGGTTTCTCTATTCGGACACACTATTTAATGCGGTGTTCTGGGAGGAGTCCACTGTGAAAGAATACCATACTCTTTCAAGTAATCAAGAAACTCATTACTTAAGTATTCTCCACCACGGTCCGACCATAATGTTTTAATACTTTTGCCAGTCTATTTTTCTACTTCGTGTCGAAACTCTTTGAATTTCTCAAAGGTTTCCGACTTCTGTCTCATCAGATACACATAACCATAACGCGATGCATCATCCGTAAAAGTTACGAAGTATTCATATCCACCTCTAGTCTGGCTAGACATGGGCCCACGTCACTATGAACAAGGGCTAACAGTTCGGTGGCACGTGCACCTTTACCGCTAAAAGGTGTTTTAGGCATTTTGCCTAATAAACAAGATTCGCAGACGTCATATGAATTTGGATCAAATCCGTCCAAGTACCCACTCTTCGAAAGTGTGGATATGCGAGTCTTGTTAATGTGTCCTAGACGACAATGCCACATATAAGTTTCATCTTTGTTGCTTAATTTAAGCCTTTTGTTTGTTACATTATATGTTTGAGATTGATTTATATTCAAAACATAAGACCATTATAAACATCAGCATTACATATCTCAATATCATTTTTATACATAAAACACCTAGTAAACTAGGTACATAATAACAGTCTGATAGATTTAGTACATGCCCCGAGGGCAGTTCCAAAATATAAGTCCCAACAGCCAAAACGGCGACTCTAGTCTCATTTCCAACTCGGTGGTCTATCTCTCCTGAAGCCAGTCTCCTGCTAATCTGCAGATCATGCACATCATTACATATATGAGTACCACAACTAGAATCAAAATATAATTTTTAAAACTAGTAGTAGACATGTCTATTTCTATAACAAACATACCTGAAGCCGGTGCCTTGCACACTTTCTTTTCCTTCATATGCGCCTTGAACTCACGGAAGTCACGCTTCTAGTGACCTCGTTTGCCACACTGCAGACAGATATCTTGGGATTTGTCATTTGTCTTCCCAGAAGATTTTGATGATTTGGCCTTGTCCTTCTTCTTCTTCTTCTTCTTCTTTACACCTCCAGTAGCCTTTGGCCAAGCCTTGGCAGATTGAGATGTTGAAGCGAAGTGCACCTCTCACTTCTTGCCTTTCAGAAGCTCATTTTCTGCTTCACGCAGCATAGCCATCAACTCTCCAAGAGTATGATCTTGGTTCATCATATTGTAGTTCATGATGAACCCACTCCAGCTGTCAGGAAGAGACTGTAAGATCAAATCTATAGAAGTCTCAGCCTCAAAGGTTATGCCTAGCTGACCCAACTGTTCGATGTCAGCAATCATCTATGACATATTGTGCTCGATAGATGTACCCTCTAACATGCGAGAGCGAAAGAGATATTTCTGCAACTCATACCTCTGCGATCTAAGATTACATCGGTGAAGGTCCTTCAATTTCGCCATCATTTCATAGGGATCCAATCCCTTGTTTTGATGACGAAATTGTGGGGTCATTGCAGCAAGAATGAAGGATTGAGTAGTTAAGTTGTCATATTTATGAGTCTTCCAAAGCTCGAGCTCAACTGGCTGCTCAACTCTGGACTTAGGCCCAAGAGGTCTCTCTATCGTATAGAGTAATCTCTAAGCCCCCAGGACAATCCTGAGGTTCATATCACAGTCGGGAAAGTTAGCACCATTAAAGACATTATCGCCCATGACGATGTCTCTAACTCTATTCTCTCATGTCATCTTAATTGCAATAGTTTAACTATTTAATTAACGATTTTGGGTACAGTCCAACTGTTACAATAAAAAATAATAAAATATTAGTCCAACTAAAAAATATATAAAATGATGAAATAATTTGAAATCGTGTATTTGGCGAGTATTTGAACGAAATTGCAAATTCAATACTGCCCTCCCACTATTTTCCGGCGAGCCTCTAACCCTCTGTTGAGTACTCGGGAAACCTAGTTTCCTAGTGGGCTAGGATCCCGTTAAATAACACACAACCTTAACTTTGGCCAACAAGCTGTATGATATTTAACTAGGTAGATCTCTAAGATCAATTGGATCTCATCCATTCATAGATCCGTAGGTGGACCTCCAAGTCCGAAACATATATACAATATTATGCCAATATATCTAATATATTTTCCTAACCTTTTCCTCTGAATTAACTAAGCCTTGGCTTTGGCTCAACAAGCTTAATGATTCCAGTTAAGCGGGACCCATTGACTTTGGAAAGCTTCTTAATCCATGTCGATGAACAAGAAGTGACATTGACTTTGGCCAACAAATCACAACTTGCCCAAGACATGAGATATGGAACAAAGCTTTCATGGTTCAAACACATCCGCGATGGACATTGATCTTGACTTTGGCCAACAAACCAATGCCAATCTTGGATCTTGAGAAAGAACCACTTAATGTAAGGAAATCGCTTAATATTTTGTTTGAGGGTTTTTCGCGTAAATTGGCAACCAATTTATTATCTTTGATTAGGTCTCATCATACACCCTTAAGCATGCATTCTAAAAGCATAATAAGGAGCGACATACTGACATGAAGCATTTCGGGGTAAAAAGGACAAAAATGTCATTTCCTACTACAATACGCCGGCCACTAACGTGTGTCGGGACAAGTGTCAGAATCAGAGGAAGTTTCTAAAATACGCCATTTTCTAACGTGAGCCGCTAAAATGCGCCTGTCACGTGTTAACATCTCAACGAATCTGCTAAAATGCACCGAACACGTGTCACAATCTCAACGAGCCGCGCAAATCGTGTGCCACGTCACGCCATGTCATCGCCACGTCATGCCATATGTCACCATCTCATTGGGTCGCATCAGCCACGTGCCATGTGTCAAGCTCCCATTGGACCGAAATCCACGTCATCGCCACGTGTTATCCACATGGCTTGCCACGTCAGCATCTCACAAAGCACCGTGCCACCTGTCGCCACGTGTCATCCACGTCACCAACAGTCAATCATCTTGCGCCACATGTCATTATTTCATTAGACCACTCCTAACGTGTGCCACGTGTCAAATTTCTATTGTACCGTCGGATTAAGCGTGCCATGTGTCAGCCAGTGAAGTAAAACGTGTATAACACGTCGCCACGTTAGCGTGTTGCGACGCGCAAGGACCCCTGCTTCGCGACGCGCTAAGGAATTTTTTGCCTATAAATTTCCTTCGATTTCATTTTGCAATTTTAATGCTTTCCTTAGGTTTTTGTAAGGAATTTACAGATTGCATCTTGTTTGTATTTATTTTTAGTATTTCAATTATATATTTTTATTTTGAGTAATAGTAATAGTAATAGTTTATTTTATTTTTTTTCTTTTATGTTTAGTAGTTAAATTTCTGCTGGGGGAAGGGTGAAACTTTTATTATTTTAGTTTAGATTAATCTCACTTAATTATAAAATGGAAATTATAATTTAATAATATAGGATAAATGTTATACCATCTTAATGGCTAGTTTTTATTTATTCGACATAATGTGACACCGCCTATATGGTTGATCTTTAGGTGACATATAATTACCGCCTATATGGCTGGTTTATGGATAAATGATAAACCGTTTTATGGTTGGTTGGACTTAATTGAAAATCTGACTTAATCAGGATACCGCCTATATGGTCGGTTGGTAATATCACTAATAATTTCTATATTATAATAAGAGAGATTTCTAAATTAGAAATAGTAAAGGTGGATCCCATAACCCCAACATTTTATTTTTATTCTAGGGAAGTGATAAAACACAATATTCACATACTTAATAATTGATTTAATTATATAATGGGTAATTATTTAGTTGTTTATTGAATTTTAAGTTTAATGATTCTTGTTGCTTGATCACCAATAAGATTGATGTGGTAAACTTAAATGAACTTGACGAATGGATTTTAGGTTTCAGCCTTAGATTTAATAGCCCACGATCTTCCTTGAGGATAGAAAGATCTTTAATAGATTTCCTTATAGGATAGACATATACCTTTGTGGGCGGTGGTAGCCACTAGTGGAACTTGAACTTAATGATTTAGGTAACTTGATTAACATAGACATATGATTATTGGATTATTTGGGTTTTGCATCTGACCATCGACATAGGCTTTTGCATATCTTCGTGTTCCAAGTTAGCAAACTGATTTATTACACATATATAAGATAATCAATTCTTCATTAGAATAATATTGTGTAGAGTCACGACCTAGATATTTGTGTCTTTTGTTATTTTACTTAGTATTTTCTTTATGTTTTTTATTTATTTATTTGTTCAAAAATCCACATTCAACCAACCAAAATAATCATTTCTTCTCCCTATAATTAGATACCTGTAAATAAATAGTATCAATAATTAATAACAACATACGAATTAAGTCCTCGAGGGATCATTATTTTTTACAATACTTGAACGATATGTGCGCTTGCGTTATACGCGTGTGATCACGTCGATCATGGTCAACACCCACCAAATGAAAGAAAACAATTTTCTTTTCCTTATCTCAGAAGTGGCGTGAACAATGGCCTTTTAAAAAAGGGAACAATTAAAAATAATTTTAATTAAAATAAAAGACTTGGCAAATGGTTATGACTGTTGGGGTTCCGGGCGTTGGTCGGGTTCGGGTGAAATCATTTTTAAAACTTTTTCAAAATACAAAATAAATTATACAATATCTAATATGAATAATTTATTCATATTTCACCTAAACCTATTTATTCAATATCAAATATTAACATAAACTTGTTGAAAACTCGCGAAACTTTTATGAAAACCATTTTTCCGCAAAATGACGCAAAACGCGTTTTCGACTGAACCGACTACCCGACGCTTATGAAAATTGTCCAGGTCAGTTCCAATAGTCTCGGGATAGTTCATGGGCTGCCCAAACAGTGACGGATTCACTGTTTGGGCAGCCGTCACCCGGTTAGCTCAAAATCCACCTGGTAACGCCTTTTTTTCGCCGTTTTCGCTTATTTCAACTCCAAAACACATTCCGGAAATTGTTCCAACTCCCAAAACACATCCATTACATTCATAAGACATCAAAATCATCACATAATTTCCAGTTTTAACAGGTCTGACCATAAAACATAATTTATCATATTTCATGCTTTAAATCCAATTTTCAACAAGATTTATCTAATTAATCCATCACGAAATGAGTTCTACCACAAATGAACAACTCTAGAACAATCTAGGCTATCTAAGAGTGGATAAATAACTCTATAATGGTAACAAAATGTCGAACATCAATTTGAACAAATTGGAACAAAATTACACTAATTAGTTCCAATACCAACTTCACACATGCATATTCTTCCTTCTCCATCAACCAAACAACAAAGCCCCAATTTTTGACAAGTAAAGGAACCTTAGAAAAATTCTAAGAAATCAAGAAACAAAAATCAATTTCCAAGTTTGAGATTTGAAGATTACCTCTTAAACTTCAAAATTCCATAAGCCTTTTTCTTGATTTTCCTTGACTTGTATGCTTGAATCATCAAGCAAAATATGAAAACTCATTTCCATGGAGGTCTTCGCAGCAAGGAGAGAGAGATAAAGATGAAAGAATATAAAAAAACAAATTTTAATACTTTATATATATATGGCCGAAATTTTGGTCAAAATGGACAATTTTGTCCTTTGAATTTATCAAATAAAAATCACATTTACACTTATATTTAACCAATCAAAATTGGACAAATAAAAGTGTAATAAAAATCATGCCAAGTTGTCCAATTAAATCTCACCATGTATCATTCAAATAATAATAATGGATAAAGATTTAATCTTTAATTATTTAATTATTTAACTATTAAATAATTAAACAATTAATTTACACACATATATGTATTTTTATTTACATTAAATAATAAATAATATATTTATGGCATGTGTCAAAATCTCATTTGACAAATAATTAATGTGTATCTAATCATATTATGTATCAATTCAAATACACAATAATTATTAGCGGACAAAATTCCACAATTGTATGTGTTATCATTAAACGATCCAAGTTAACTCATTAATCCGGTGAAGTATTATGAATAATCTGTATTATTCATTTCGAGTTGCCCAAGTGCTCAACGAGTACACTTCATATTGTGTGACTCTCTAAGTTTATGTTTATCCGTCACGAAATCCAATTTCGTGTCCATAATCCACCCACTCATGGATTATGACGACCACGGATAATCTCGCTAAACTATGCAAGTCGAGGTCATAGCATATGTATCATCCCTCTGTCACAGGCTATCCGATTATACCTGGGATATAGATGAGAACGTCAAATCCGTTCAGTTTAATACAATCGACTTTCAATTTACGATCTTTAAATAACACTCGGAACTAGTTTTCGACGTTATACCACAACCATGGATTTATTAGATCATAAACATGTGCGGATGCCTATGCCATGTACACATGATTGACGGAGGTCTGATCATGGATAAATCATTGACGTGACTGCCATCAAAGTGTGGAGGTGATTTGGCCCACTCATATCACTATTTCCCACTCATTTGACCTAATATTTTGTATAGTTTCTAAGTTTTGTGAATATTTTGATGTGTTTTGTGTTATTTTGTAGATAAATAAAGTTTCAGGATTCTCTGGAGGTGATTTGGGCCCAAAACAGTGAAAATGGGCAAAATGGCATTTTTGTAATTCTGTGCATCGCGACGCGGAAGCCTTTGGCGTCGCGACGCCTAACATGCACCAAGACACCTGCTAACGTGCGCTGGGTCCACAGTCAAAATCTGAGAAATTTGACTTTGCTAACTCGCGCCTTGCCACGTGTCATCATCATACGGTACCGACAGTCGTCATCGCCACATGTCACTCCAAGTGTCTGCCACGTCATCATCCACACCACCGGTTGACCGAGTCAAAGTGCCACATCATCACCACGTCATCATCAACCAATCACATCGTGCTACGTGTCATCATTCTATGGTGCCGATAGTCACTTTTCGTCACATGTCGCCACGTCAGCGCCATGTCAGCTCAATTATTGACTCATTTATCCAAATTGACACGTGGCAGATAAGAATATGAAATCAGCCAATCACGAGCCGCCATGTGTCGCAATAATTGAGCTCCCAGCTTCCTTGCCATGTGTCAAATTATCACCTTATCCAGAATCCCATGCGACGAACTAGAAGCTGCCACGTCGATAATCACCCGCGTCGCGACGCCCGACCCTTAACCGACGCCTATAAATTCAGCTCGATGTCAAAATTCAAATCATGCTTCTTTGAGTTTATAAGGACTTTAAGGATTGCATCTTGTGTGTTTAAGTTTTTGTAATTTAAATTAAGCATTTTTACTTTTAGTATTTTCAATTATGCAATTTTACTTTTTGTAATAAAACTTTATTTTATTTTCTTTTTGTTCTTTTATAGTCAGTAGTTAATTTACTGATCGGGTAAAGGTGAAACTTTTTACTTTTATAATTTAGATTAATCTCCCTTAATTATAATAATAAATTATTTAAAACTGACTTAATAAGGATACCGCTATATTGGTCGGTTGATAATTATTTTTAAACTGGTTTTAACCGGACTTAATGAGGATACCGCCCGGTTGGTCGGTTGGTAATTAATATTAATTTGACTTAATTAGGATACTGTCTATATGGCTGGTTGGTAAATATCACACATATTTATATATTATAATAAGGGAGATTTCTAAATTAGAAATAGTAAAGGAGATTAATCTCACTTCAATTATAATATGGAAATTGTGATTTAATAATGTGAATTAAAAGTTGATTCCGCCTTAATGGCTGGTTTTAATTGTGTAACATAATGTGACACCACCTATATGGCCGGTCTTTAGGTGACAGATATTTACCGCCTATATGGCTGATTTATGGATAAATAATAACACGCCTTTATGGCTGTTTCAACTTAATTGGATAATACTGGCAATTTCCATATTATAATAATTTGAGATTTCTAAAAGTGGATCCTTTATCCCCAATATTTTATTTTTATTATAGGGAAGTGATACAACACAATATTACTAGGCTTAATAATTGATTTAATTATTTATTGGGTAATTCTTTAGTTTGTTTATTGAGTCTTAAGCTTAATGCTTCCTGTTGTCTGATCACTAATAAGATTGTATGGTAAACTTAAAATGAACTAAACATAGGGATTTTAGGTTTCAGCCTTAGATTCAATAGCCCATGATCTTCATTGAGGATATATAACCCTTTAATAGATTTCCTTATAGGATAGACATATACCTGTCGGGCGGGGGTAGCCATAATTGGAACTTAATCTTAATGAATCCAGGTAATTTGATTGACATAGACATATGGTTCAATTGGGTTATACTGGGTATTTGCGTCTGACCATCGACAAAGGCTTTTGCATATTTTCGTGTTCCAGGTTAGCAAACTGATTTATTACACATATATAAGAGAATCAATTCATCTTTATATTAATATTGTGTGGAGTCACGACCCTAAATCTTTGAGTCTTTTCTTTTATTTTCCTTAGTATTTTCTTTTGAGTCTGTTTTTATTTTAATTAGCAAATCCACTTTCAACCAACCAAAAGCAATCAATTCCCTTCTCCCTATAATTAGATACCTGTAAATAAATAGTATCAATAATTAATAACAACAGTAGGAATTAAGTCCTCGTGGGATCGATATTTGTTTATTACTTGAACGATACGTACGCTTGCGTTATACGTGTGTGTTTACGCCGGTCAAGTTTTTGGCGCCGTTGCCGGGGACTTATTTTTCTTGAGTTATTAATTTTGAAGCTATCTAATTTACTTGTATCTAATTTTCTTTATTTTTATCTGTAATTTTAATTTCTTTCTTTGTTTTCAGGTGATTGAAAATTGGAACATTATTGGGAGATGCGAGATCACGAGCTTTACTAGAAGAAGATACACCCCAAATCTGGGAGCAACAGTTCGGTTTTCTGAGGCCTGTTGTCCAGCCCAACAACTATCACTGGATGCCA